>QEPC01004157.1:489040-501292 GCA_003113815.1 Sphenodon punctatus | reverse complement strand
AATCCTACTCAACGCCTGCTGTTCAGGAACAGTGACTAGCTCAGAAGGTGTTGGGAAGGGGGGAGGCAGATAATTAGTTTTGTTTCTTGCAAGCCTCTCCACCCCTGGTGTCTGGAAGTCTGCTCCTCAGTGACTGACTACACCTCCCTGTCATGTTTGACCTTCCAGTGAACGTTTTTTTGCCACCCGAACTCACCCGAACGTGATCCGAACTGAACCAACTGTTTGGTCATTTCACCGTTCGGTGTTCAGTTTGTTCGGTATGTTTGCATTCGGGTTCGGGTTCGAGTTCAGTCGTCCGAACAGGCTGAGTTCGGGCCGAACTCTGAACTTCCGAACTGCGTTCGTCCATCCCTATAGGGCACCAATACAGCTCTACAACATGCATAACTAACCACCAAGGGTGGTTAAAGGGTGGTTAGTGTCATGTCTGTTTTCACCCATGGATTTTGCAAACATAAGTCATAGGGATGTTTAAACAGAACAGGGTTCGGATTTTAGGCTGTTCGGTCATTCGGTTCAAAAACTGAGTTTGGGTTTGGTCGCTCGGTTTGGAAACCGAGTTTAGGTTCAGTTGTTTAGTTAGGTTCGGTCGAACGTCAGTGGAGTTCAGACCCGCTTCAAGGCTTGGGGCACTCCAGGGTCCCCCAGGGGTGTCTGTGGTGGCATGGCAGACTGTCAGAGACCCAGCAGCAGCAGCAGCAAAGACTGAGAAGGCTTGGTGCTTGGTACCCCGGGTTGCCTGGGCAGGCAGGCTTGGTGCTTGGCCCCTGGGGGTGCCCATGGCAGCAATGCAGGTCATTAGAGAACCAGAGGCAGCAGAAGTAGCAGCAGCAGCAGAGACCTAGAAGGCTTGGCACTTGGCACCCCGGGTTGCCCAGGCATTTGCAGGCTTGGCTCATATTCAACAGAACTAAAGAAGCTCTACTGCCAATTGGTCAAGCCTTGCCCAGTGGTGAATCATGTGGACACCCAGTAGCAGACAGTAGCAGCGGGATTACCAGGCCAGTGGTATGAGAGGCAGGCAGGCTGGGAAAGGGTTCGAGCTTTGCCTACAGGGCAGGCAGACTGGCAACGTGGAATGAGTAGAAGGCAGGCAGACTGAGACAAGCTTTGAGCTTTTCCCACAGGGTGGACAGACAGGCAGCGTGGCATGCGCAGAAGACAGGCAGACTGAAGCAGTCTTTGAGCTTTGCAACCTGGACAGGCAGACAGGCAACGTGGCATGAGAGGTAATAGGGAAGGCAGGGCACTCAGATAGGCTGGCAAAGATGTTTTCGTTATTGTCGATATCGATACCGATACCAATTTCAAAGATTTTATTTTCATTATCAGTATCAATATTGTGTGGAATATTGTGTGGAATATTGTGGAATATTGTGTGCAGTTCTGGTCGCCTCATCTCAAAAAAGACATAACTGAACTGGAAAAAGTACAGAGAAGGGCAACAAAAATGATAAAGGGTATGGAATGACTTCTGTACAAAGAGAGGCTTGACAAGCTGGGTCTCTTCAGCTTAGAGAAGAGAAGACTGAGAGGGGACATGCTAGAGGTTTATAAAATCTTGAGTGGTGTGGAAAAAATAGATAGGGAACGGTTATTTACCCTCTCAAATAGTACTAGAACTCGGGGACACTCCATGAAACTAGCTACCGGCAGATTTTAAACAAATAAAAGGAAATACTTTTTCACACAACGCACAATTAACTTACGGATTTTGTTGGCAGAGGACATTGTCAAGGCGACTAGTATAGCTGTGTTTAAAAAAGGCCTGGATAAATTCTTGGGGAGTAGGTCCATTAATGGCTATTAACCAAGTAGCTTATGGGATAAACTTCTTACTGTCGGTAGCTGGGAGTGAAAAAATGGGAGAGATTGGTGGGGTGGGGAATTTGGGAGAGTTGGAGGGTAGGGTTAGGGTTGGGTTTTTAAAAATTATTTTAAAATTGATGTCGTTTTTAATGTATTTTATTGTTTTATTGTATTGTTTGCCACCCCGAGATGCCGTGGGCATGAGGAGGCGGCATAGATATACCAATAAATAAATAAATAAATAATTTTTTATTTAAATGGGACTCTTGGTTCTTCTCCTATGCAATCAAGATTTTCCACTGTTGGAGAACAGGATGCTGGACTTGATGGACCATTGGTCTGACTTAGTATGGCACTTCTTATGTTCTTACGTTCTTATTCAAATGCGACAGGGAGGGGAGGCTACCATGCCTTGGGTATCCTTAACACTCCCTGGGCAGCCGGGCCTCCTGATGCAGTGCATTGAATGGCTGGCGGCTGCAGATGTTCCCCCCACACTGGGGTGGGGCAAACAGCTGCCTGCTATGCAACATGTCCTTGGAAAAATTTCAAGGACACATTGTGGAGCAGGCTTACCCAACATGGGATAAGACTACCCAGGGCAGGGCAACTCATGTGGTCGTACCCCTTCTGCCCACTGAGCAGTGTGCTCCATGGCAGGGGACGGTGTGAGAATCGGTGCTGTTACCCATCGCGCACTGCCATGTCATGGTTGAGGATAAGATTTAGGTCCAGCTGAGGGAGGGAGGCAGCACAGGGCAGGACAGGGCAGGGCATGTGCTTGTATGGCCGGGCCATGGTAGGTATCTAACAGGGGCCAGCATGTCCAACTTCCCTGCAAAGTTCTGGCCAGCTCCCCACAGGGATCCAGCCATCGGCACTCATGTGGCCTCATCTCAAGTTGTTCAGATGATAGATTTTATTGGACCATTTTCTGTTGATGGGAAGATACACGCTTTCAGCCCACACATGGTCCTTCTTCAGATAGCATCTGATCCATCTCTTGTCTCTTGTCTCTATGTCCCTTTTCTAATGGGAACAAGTATGTGGGGGATAGGTGGGAGCAGCGGGGTGGTGGTGGTGGAGGCGGCCTGTCACTACACACATGGGCAGTATGTGTGTTTGTGTCTGTGAAAAAAGAGCCTATCTTGTCTATTTGGAAACAACCTAGTAACCACACTCTCTCTAAGATACCAAGAGCCCTAAACCTTTAAAGTCCTAAACGGCCTGGGCCCCATCTACCTGCAGGACTACCTCACCTTTTGGGTCCTGGATTGTCCCCTGAAGTTGGCCGGGGGCACCCTCCTCGAGGTCCCCCGGGTTTCTTGGGTGTTGACCTTGAGGAGGGCAATCTCTGTGGCCACGCTGTGGCTGTGGAAGGCCCTCCCGTTGGACGTCCGTTTGACCACCGACTTCCCCTCTTTCCATAGACAATGTAAGACCTGCCTGTTCCGCTGGGAGTTTCCCGACGGAGATGGAGTGGGTGGGTTGGTTTAGGGAGGGGTTTGAATTGTTTTTTATTCGATTTTAATTATATTTAATATTTGTTTAAATCTGTTTTTAACATGTTGTTAGAGGGAGGGAGGCAGGGGGGGGGAGCATACAAATTTCATTATGAATAAATAAATACATAAAAGCCTTCTTATGACATCTCCAACCTGGTGCCCTCAACATGGAAGTTTTGATAAGATGAGATAAGCTTGATCTATTAGGCATCTGACCTTTCAGTTCATCATTCAAATTTAAATGGTTAATCTCTCAAAGTTCTCTACATTTGTGTTTGATATTTGTCACTTTCCTCTCTTTGGAATTGATCATTCTATCAGTATTAAGCAAGGCACACCACTTCATGTGCCTTGGTCTTTGAAGGCACATTCTTGAAATGCTAGATGCTCATAAAAGGAAGGTAGAAAAAAAATGCTGCCACCTTTTGGATACTCTCAGGAAAAAAATAAAATAAAAACAATGGCTTGGTCTGTGGAAAGTCAGAGCTGAAATATGTTTCACGGACTTCTGGCTTGCTACAGAAAAGGAAGTTGGTGGTTACTTGGAACAAAATAGAGTAAGAATCCTAGTTTTTGGTTTGTTTCTTTTACATGGCAAAAAGCAATCAGTTGTCTGTGTGACGTTAAAGCAAAAACGGTTATCTGCTTCATTAGCTGAATAACAATAAGGGAAATTCCAGTTACCTAAAGGATGTGGCCCTAAAAATTAAGTCAAATGGAGCAGTAGGAAGTTTTGTAGCTGTGAGCTAGGGACCAAACAAGCAAAAACAGTTCCCTGTACTTGACTTAATATATATCTGCCTACATCTAGTCTTACCAAGCAGATCGCAAACCAGAACTTGGTTCACCTGCAAAATCAGTTCAGTTTACTCTTACAGCTGATCTATTCTTCAACTTTTGCAGGGAGGGACTAGATTATATCACTTTGAGTAGATGTAATTACGTGCTTGTTGTGCAGGGCTGCATATACTGGCTACCAAGGCAGACAATGCAAGCTCAGCAAAGTATTTCAGTCCAGAGGATGGTAGTGTCAGTGAAAATAAATCAAAAGGCGATAATATCTGGCAAAATGAAAAACATTGTCTGCAGAAAATAATAATAATAATAATAATGGTTCCCTTGAGGAAAAGCTGCCACAGCTGAACAATAGCACATCTCTCCAGGACTGGACAGCAATATTAAAATCGGATGGGTATCAAGTCAACCTTATTGCCTAGGGCAAGACTCAAAAGTGTGTCCTATAACATGCAAGGCAGGAGGCCAGGGCACCGCCAGCCGAGCCATAATGACACACAGAAACGAATTCAAGGAAGGAGTTGAGTTAGTCTTCAGGCATTTCCCCTCACTTTACAACACCAACTTGACTTTGAAATCAGTTTGGTGTGTGATCTCCCTTGCGTGCCTGTCAGTGGGACGGACAATTTATAGGCCAGCAAGTTATACTTACGCCACAGAATTCACCAGCAGTCTCTCTTAAATGGCATTGTTATTGCACAAGGCTAAGCAAACATCACCAATAACACCGTACCCCAATGTCACCAGTACACTCTCTAGTTTGTAAAACACGGCATAACCTTTCGTCCCTGAAAACAAATAATAAGCTGACTCATTGCTCCTGATTACTAATATTGATTCCTTTTATCCAAGCCAACTTCAACACAGAATTTTTTTAAAAAGTCTCTTTTCTCAGAAGTTTCTCCATCCGATCCACCCCCCACCCCCCCCACATCCCTCTTAAATGCTGGCATTAAAAACAACTTACCGCTTTTGCCAACTCCCCCTGCTCCCAGCATCACCACCTTGTACTCCCTGGAGCCTCCTGAAGAATTGCTAGAGGGGTTGGTGATTTCATTCTCTGGCTCCATCCTGCACTAGGGACCGGAGGCGAGAGAAGATAGAAGAAAAAACAACTGACAGGTGCTTGCTCTGATCTTAAACAACTATAAAAGCTGCATAAAAAAAAAAAAAGAGAGAGAGAGAATGGAGAAAGGTATAATATAAGAGGGACGATTTATCAGCCTGACACTCGCTGCTGTGCCTATGTTAGCAGGAGAAGGTCTCATAGCAACCACTTTAAGAGCTTCCAATAAAAATCTGGCTCTGCTCCCCCCCCCCCCTTCCCTCTCTGCATCTTTCTCTCTCTCTAGCTCTTCCTGGACAGAAGCCGTATTGAGAGGTTGGAGCCTCCGATACCTCCGGGTGTTGCTGTGTCATTGGAATGAAACGAAACAGAGTGACAGGGGAACTTGTGGATCACGGCTCTTAAGTCTTTGTTCAGTTCAGAAGTTTGATTTAATTTTGTTTTAAAGTAAACCATAGAAATATTGCCGTCCATTGCTTTAACCTCACAGAGTTCATCATTCAGCGTGTAGCAACCTTAGCTGGACAGATCTGTAATTGTATTTTATTTTATTTTTTAAAATGACTGAGTGCCAGGAAAATACAAAAGGCAAAGCTTACATAATATTTGCAAATATGGGTTATTTGCAAAGCTAGTTGGATAAGATATTTGTGTGTGTGTGTGTGTGTGTGTGACATCCTGTGTGGATAAAAGTACTGAATGAATTTGGTTTGATAAAAACATTTATTGACTTGTTTTGAAAAATCCAGTTTTTTCCCCACTAATTCCTCCCCCCCCAAAATGCATGAAAAATCCTATTTTTCAGCTCTTTCAAAGCAAGTAAATAAATGCCAGTTATGATGATGATGATGATGATGATGATGATGATGATGATGATATACTGTTTGCTAAGACAACGTCAAAATAAAATGTCAAAAATATTGGGAATGTCAAAACAAAACTTTAATAATTTGAAATTTTGGGGTAATTTCGAAATATATTCAACTGACAACTAAATGTTAAGACAATCCTAATTGTCAAAATTAAGTCTTTGTCAATGTTTATAGGATAATTTCATCCCAGCACAAGTTATTTTTCTGAAAGAACTTACTGGTGATTAACACATTAGTCTCCTGCATTAGTCTGGAGGTAGAATCATAGGATCACAGAATTTGAAGGGGCCTCAGGAGTTATCCAGAGAAAGAACAGGAATAATTCTGTCTTTTGGCACTCATCTCAGTTATCCAAATAATCTATTGAGTGAGGACATGTGACCAGCAAGGACCCGACGCCTGCGAGGCCTGTGGCATGCAAGCACGGTCCCCACACTGAAGAGGCAGTGTGGGGACCTGGGCAGAGATAAGCAGCCCCTCGCTCCTGCAAAGCAGTCAGGTGGCCAGGCTGCTGTCAGAGCTCCCACCCATGGCTGGGGTGGGCCAGGGTGCCGGCCACATGATCAAGCGCCTGGCCCTACTCGGCCTCCCTCCCTCAATCCAACTGAGATTCCACCCCAGTTTTGGCATGATCTCACATGGTGGGAAACAGCACCCTCTGCTCAAGGCCCTGAAGCAGTGCTCCCCATTTGGTGGGGCAAGCGCTTAGTCTTGAGTAGTCTTACCCCATTTGGGGTAAGGCTGCTCCACAATACGTCCTCCAAATTTTTCCAAGGATGTATTGCAAAGCAGCCAGCTGATCCCCACACCTTGGGAGGGGGACGTCTGGAATGTGCTAGCCACATGATCCACTGTATCACATGGCCTGGCTGCCCAGGGATGGGGAAAGGCTACCCAAGGCATGGTAGCCTCCCCTGCCTGTCTCATCTGGCTGCACCCATAGGAAGCAGACATTTCACAAATAATATGAATTTAGCAAATTACTTAATTGAACTAGTGTTTTCAAACTTTCCCCCAAGATTTTGGAAATTGTTTATAGTACTTAAAATATACCATCCCATATATGGACAATTTGAGGGACATTCTGTTTGTCCGGATACTGGAGGGTCATACAAACATCCAGAATACAGAAGGGGGATACAGCATATCTGGAATAAAGAAGGTTGTTGATAAGGTGTAGCAGCTTGGGTGTCACCCCTCCTGGAGAAGTGTTCTGAGGAATGCAGCACCAAGAAGCTGACACACCCAAATGGGCACAATTAGTATCTGTTGTCCCCAATTCAGGAATGAGTATTGTGAAGAAAACCCACAAGATAGTTGGGATTCTGGCCTCCTTCTCCACTACAGCCAGCCCTTGCCAAGAACAACAGTCAACAGTACTTTTAACATAAATATAAGGGAAGGTCCCACCTGGATCTCCTGGACTTATTGGTTCTTTCAGCAGCTGTCTCTCCCAAGACTCCTAGTGAACTCATGCTCTGTTTCTTTCTAGCAGCCTGGTTCTTTTCTTCACAGGAGGGCCTGTCTCTGCATGTCTTTGCTCTCCAGCTTCTCCTCACAGTCTCTCCCAACATACTGAAGGCTTCTCCATTTATATAGGCAGCTGTCTTACAACTCGCACAGCTACTTCTTGTTGACTGGCAGTGGCTAATCTAACACAGTTGCTCCTGCTTAAAGTGGTATCCTCTATTTGGTATGTGTGCATACCTTGCTGGTGCTACAGCACCCTGTTACATAAGGGAAGTATTGAGATGGGAGGTAATGTGACACTTCCTCCTTCATAACAGTCCAGTTATGCTAATCTGGTGGACTGGGGCCCATACACTAATAAAATGGTCATAGAATCATATAATATGAAGACCTAGAGGGTCACTTAGTCCAAATCCCTGCGTGGTAGGGATGTGCGAACAGAACTGAGTTCGGAATTTCAGTTCAGTTCAAAAATTGAGTTCGGTTCGGAAGTTCGGTTCGGTCGACCAAACTAGTCGAGTTCGGTCAAATTCTGAACTTCCGAACCAAGTTTGTACATTGAAAACTGGTGTTTCAAGCTGTTTTTGGCCTTCCAAACTGGTTTGGATTCGACCAAACAGTTCGGTCGAATTCGAGTTTGGTTCGGAAGTTCGGTTCGGTCGACCAAACTAGTTGAGTTCAGTCCAAACTCTGAACTTCTGAACCGCGTTCGCACATCCCTACTGCGTGGACACAGGATGTCTACAGCTAGAAGTAGTAGTCTACAGAGCAAGCCACAATCTTGCCCATACAAGGGGATACATTTTTCACCTCATTATGCAAGCTTTTAGTTATGCAGCTGACAATAAAGAATACAATTTAAGAAATCTATCACAAGAATTGGGGATTCTGCTGGTGTACTGACCACCCCAATGCACAGCAGACTCCCTGACCAAGGTGTATGTGTTGGTCTCAGAGGTGGTCTTGAAGTCACCTAGATGGGTGAATTCAGCATACATACTGGGACCAAGCTTTTGTGGTCAGAGCTTCCATGACAACCATGGGTCTATCCCAGATAACATCTGGCCCAATACATGAAGTGGAACACACATTGGATCAAATGTTTTTCACTGGTCTGGAAATGGGGGATCCAATTATTGGGGGTGTTGTTATAACACCATTGTCATGGTTGGAGCATTATCTTTTGAAATATCAGCCCCCCCGCTGTCCTATGACCCCATTGGGGTGGTGGACCAGTTAGATTGGCCCATCCACATAGACTAATGGATCTGATTGGCTGCAAGAACTCTTTGAGGGATTTACCCACTGATCTTGATGGCTACTCTGTTAATGGCCTGGTCACTTTATGGGATTATATCTTGACCAGGGCCATCTTGACACAGTTGCAGCCAGGCCTCCACTCCCACCACTGCGACAGCATAGGATGCCCAGGTGGAGGCTGTGGCGAGAAGTGCCTTTCGGCAATTACATCTGGTGTGGCGACTTCAGACTGTGACCTGGCCACCCTCATCCATGCTTTCATCACCTCTAGACTAGACTGGGTATTTTCAGATGTTATGAGACCACGCTCAACAACAGTCAATACCCTGTGGTGGGGAATGGCCTCGTAATGTCTGTTGGGGAACTGGAAGTTCCCCGCCCAGATGTTTATCACAGTCAATTGTGGCAGGGAATCACATTCACCATGCGATCGGTGGGACCGGCGGAGTCGGCACTGATCGCGTGGTGAATGTGATTCCCCACCGCGATGAAGGGGATTGTCTGGACGGCAACCATGGCGACGATCGTCTGGACGGCAACCACGGCCCGGAATCCCTGGTGGGATTCCGGGGCTTGGTCATTTCAGGCGGGCACTGTGGCTGCATTGGCCGCGGCGCCCGCCCATCTCCCCAGAGGGCGGGCCGCGTGGGAGCGTGGGGGAGGGGTGGGGCCGTGCAGCCACACATTGCACCGTGTGGCCCCGCCTGTTGGACATGCCGGAGTGATCCCCGTGGGGGAATCCCGGCGGTGATTCTGTGACGAAGCGAAGGCCGCCCCGTCACGTCTGAAATCACCATATGATAACGCGTTCTATGTGAGGCTACCCATGACAATGGCTCGGAGACTTCAGCTAGTGCAGAATGCAGTGGCCCATCTCTTGGTGGGATTGGGCCACTGGGAGCACATAACACCAGTGCACCGTGCTCTGCACTGGCTGCCGATAGTGTTCTGAGCCTGCTTCAAGGTGTTGGTTTTGACCTATAAAGCCCTAAACGCTCCCGACCCTGCTGACCTGAGGGAGCACCTCACCTCCCAGGTGCTGGATTGACCCTTGCAGTCATCTGGGGGTGCCCTGCTCAAGGTCCCCTGAGTCTTCCGGGGGGCCATGCAGGAGAGGGCATTCTTGGTGGCCACGCTGCGGCTGTGGAAATCTCTTCCAGTGAGGGTGCGACTGGCCCCGGACCTCACCTCTTGGAAAAGTTGTGAGACCTGGATGTTCTGCCAGGAGTTTGGTAGGGGAGAGGGGTGAAAGGGTGGAGGAGGGGGGATCGTGGTGGGGTGGTGGAGATGGTGTTAAATGTTTCCCTCCTTTTGGCAGTTTTAAAAATGTTTTATATTGGATTTTATTTGTGTTTTTATATTGTAAGCCACGCCAGGCTGCCTGATGGCAGGAGGGGCGGAGTATTAAATAAAATAAATAAATAAACTAAATAAATATATGGAGGTTTGAGGCAGCTGTAGTTCCTCCTTGTTTTGAGAATTTTAAGTGTTTTTATTGTTGACAGTAAGCCACCCAGATCTGCCTGTGGCAGGATGGGCAGGGGGAAAAATTCAAAAATAAATAAAATAATAAGTTAGAGGGTAGGTGGTTAGAGCGCAGGTGGTGCTCAACTCGCACTGAAGCTGACTGATTGTGACATAGATCTTTTTAAAAGGACTATGCCATGGCTGTGATGGTAGCCAAGAAAGCTTTCTTCTCTGCTATCATAACATCTGCATAGTCCCATTCTCTCGAGTTATTTTGGGTGGTGAATGGTGTGGTCAGTCCAATCTGTCTTCGGCATGAACCTGAGTCATCTATTGCCCATTGTGACACTTTTATTCATTACTTTGCAGACAAAATCGCTCATGTTCACCATGACCTGGGTGCTGCTACTTTGACTACAGTGTCAGAGATTGAGACTGTGGAAGCTCAACCTTGTCCCATTTGTTTGGATCAGTTTCAATGAGTGTCATCAGCGATACAGAGTATGTGCTTGGAGTGATGCGGGCAACAAATTTTGAATTAGATTCTTACCCATCCTGGCTGATGAAAGCCTGCCAGGAGACAGTGGGTGTTTTCAGACGTGACGGGGCGGCTTCGCCCCGTCCTGAAAACAACCCAGAGATTCCCCGCCGGGATCACCCAGGCATGGAAAACAGACGTGCCGGGGATCCCGGTGGGGAATCAGGGAGGGGGCAGGGCTGCGCGGCGCAACGTGCAGCCGTACGGCTGCGCCCCCTCCACGCTCCCTCGCCGCCCGCCCTCTGGGGAGATGGGCGGGTGGTGAGGCCAATGCCACCGCAGCGTATGACCGAGTTCACCACAGCCCAGAATCCCATCAGGGATTCCGGGCCATGATAGCCGACCAGACGTTACTTTTTATTGATGCCCGCCTGGAATCACTTTCACCACGCTTCTGCAGATTTTCCCACCAGAAGACCAAGAAGCATGGATGAAATTGACCCCATGTGGGTATTCAGTGTGGCGAACATCTGGCAGCCGCCGAACAGACGTGCAGGGCACAGTGACCGCAGGTGGGTATTCACTGTGGTTCACTGTGATCTCGTCACGTCTGAAAATACCCAGTGTCGGCTTTCTTGGGCTGGGGCTGTCAACACCTCCCTTTGGGAGATTAGGTTGTTTGATACCTTTAAAACTGCAGTGGTCCAAACCTGGCTTAACAAACAATCTTTGGACACTAAGGTCATTTTCACATGGACACCCTCTCCCCCTCACCATGCTTGGTGTTCAGACAGGTGTGCAGGGGATGGGCATCCATGTATACGGACGGCGGTGGGTGGGGAGATGGATGTCTGCTTGGTGATTCGCCAGTGTGAACATCGAGCAGGATGGGTGGGGGTGCATGCGCGCTCCCACGCAACAACCATTGTACACCCATCTCCACCCACTTCCACCCACGAAGACCTTCAGAAAATGGGAAGAGGCTCTGTGGGTGGAGGTGCGTGGGTGTTTGTGTAAACGGACACCCACTCACCCACCTCCACCCACCGTGGCTAAAACCCCATCCCTCCATCCACCTCCATATATGTAAAAACCTTACTCCTTTCGTCTCCCCTCCCCCCTACAGGTATATCTGCAAGGGCTGGGCCCTGGGGACACCAGCCCTTGGGGTGACACCCAAAGGGTGTTGGCCATTGGTCAGGCCATTTGTGGGAGCCATGGTGGCCAGGACATCAGATAGGTCTTAGATAGGCTGAGACCAGCTGCACCAGGGCTGGTAGGTTTTCATGTTTTGGTTTTAAACTTTGTTTTTTTAAGGGATCGGAAGGGGGGGGATGAGGTATATGCCATATGAGAATGGAGGGCAAGGGAACTGGGTTAGGGAGGTAAGGGTCAACCCTCCTGGTGAGAGTATGGTGAGATGACCCGTGGGGAGGGGGGGAAAATCCTCCTCATGAGGGGGGGCAGTGCCCGACTAATAGGGAATGGGGACTCTTGGTGAGAGAGGGATCCCCGGGGAGAGGGGGG
>QEPC01004157.1:461301-488853 GCA_003113815.1 Sphenodon punctatus | reverse complement strand
GGGGGGGATGGTTGGAGGGGGAGCGCTGGCCCCCGGTGAGATGGGAGGCTGTGCTCAGACAGACTCCCTGTGAGAGGGGGAGTGCCAGGGAGAGGGGGGAGTGGGGGAGATGTGGGAAGAGGTATTTTGGGGAGGGGGTGGGGATCTCTTGGGACTCTGGGGGAGCAGTCAGTTGGAGGGGGTCAGAATGATGTGGACAGGAGGGGGAAAGTGGCCATAGGAGTCATTCTGGGACAGGGATGGTATGGTCCACGAGGGTGTGTAGCTCAGGCTCCCAGGGGACTGAGGTCTCTTGTGGAGGTTAAAAGAGCCTCCCGCCCACTTGAGGTGAAGGAGGAGCAAGATCTAAGCTCCACCAGTGGGGGTCTGATGCTGCTAAATGCAAGGTCCATGACGAATAAGGCCCCGGTAATCCAGGACCTGATTTTGGATAAGGATGCGGGCCTTGCGTGTATTACGGAAACCTGGCTGGACGAGGAGGCGGGGCCAATTTTGGTCAATCTTGTTCCAGCTGGATATGCCATGCAGCACCAGCCCTGCACTGGGGGCCAGGGAGGTGGTGTAGCTATTATTTTTAAAGAGACATGGCCTGTTAGGAGGTATCCAGTCCCGGAGATCCCCGGGATTCAGGCCCTCCGTGTGGTGTTTGATTTGACTGGGGGCAATTTAGGGATGCTGCTGGTGTACCGGGCCCCTTCCTGCCCAGTAGCATCCCTTGCCGCTCTAGCAGAGCTGGTCTTGGTGATGGTGCTGGACTCCTCCAGGGCTTTGGTCCTGGGGGACTTCAACACCCCTGCCGATGCCGGCCTTATGGGAGTGGAGCTAGAGTTCATGGCCACCATGGTAACCATGGACTTGTCCCAAATTGTCAACTGCCCAACCCATGTGGGGGGACATATCCTCGACCTGCTATTCTGTTCTGGCCTTGAGGCGGGTGATCCGGTAGTGGGGGATGTGAGAGTCACACCCTTGTCATGGACAGATCATTACCTCCTCCAGGACAGTCTCTTAGTGCACCACCTCCAGAAGGGGGATGGAATGGACCATTAAGATGGTCCACCCACAGAGTCTCATAGAACCTCAACGGTTCCAGGAGGCCCTGGGAGATCTAACCTTAGACCCTGACGGCCACTCTGTTGATGAACTCGCCTGGACTTGGAACATCTTGCTCGGGGAGGCCATTGACAGGGTGGCTCCGAGACATCTCCTGTCCCTCATCAGCGCAGGGCGCCTTGGTTTACCGAGGGGCTGCGGTGTATGAAACAGGAAGGTAGGAGACTAGAGCGATGCTGGCTTTGGACTCGTGCTGAATCTGACCAACTTCTGCATAGGGCCCGTTTGCGGTCCTATGTTGAGGCTGTGAGGATGGCAAAGAAAGAATTCTTTGCCGCCTTCATAGTGTCTGCAAAGTCACATCCAGAGGAGCTGTTCTGGGTGGTGCGGGGGCTGGACAGTCTGGCCTCCCACTACCTGAACAGGGACTTGTCCCAGGCCCACTGTGAGGAGTTTGCCAGCTACTTTGCAGACAAGATTGCTCAGTTCCAGAGCAATTTCGACACCGAATTAGGAACAGTAGAGATGGAGCACGAGGTAATGGAGGCCCCATCTGGTCCATCTTTGAGTGCTCAGTTTCAGGTGACACCAGCCGATGCTGTGTATGTCCTGGGGTCTGTTAGAGCCACCAGTTGTAAATTAGACCCATGCCCATCCTGGTTGGTGAAAGCCTCCAGGGAGACATTGGGGACGGTGCTGGCGGGGGTAATCAACTCCCTTCAGCAAGGGAGATTGACCCCCGGTCTCAAGGAGGCTTTGGCGCGCCCCCTGCTGAAGAAGCCATCTTTGGATGTGGACGCACTCGACAGCTACCGACCTTTCTAGGGAAGGTTATTGAGCAGGTGGTGACACTTCAGCTCCAGGTTCATCTTGATAGCATCAGTTTCCTTGACCCATTTCAATCAGGGTTCTGCCCCAGCTATGGTACAGAGATGGCCTTGCTGGCCTTGGTGGCCGATCTCCACCGGGAGATGGACACAGGACATTCAACACTTCTGGTCCTGGTAGATCTCTCAGCCACTTTTGATACAGTGGACCATGGGCTGCTGTTGAGACAATTGCGAGCCCTGGGGGGTCTGGACGGGACTGTCCTTGGATGGTTCCGATTATTCCTCTCAGGAACAAGCCAGCAGGTTGTCCTGGGGGCTGAGTCTTCCAGTCCCTGGGCCCTGAATTGTGGCATTCCGTAAGGTTCCATTCTGTCTCCATTATTGTTTAATGTGTACATACAGCCCTTGGGGGAGATCGTGAGAGGGTTTGGTGTGCATTGCCACCAATACACTGATGACACCTAGCTTTACTTCTCTTTTTCAACTGATCCAGGTCCTGCTGTCTCAGTACTGTCCCAATGTTTGGAGGCCGTGGTGGATTGGTTAAAGCAGAGCAGACTGAGGCTCAATCCTGATAAGATGGAGGTGATGGCAGTGGGTAAGGCGGGGGAGGTCTTGGCTCCTCTCGTAGAGGGGGTCCGCCCTCCCAAAGCCCAGCAGGTTCAGAGTCTGGGAGTGTTATTGGACTCAGGGCTCTGCCTCGATCAGCAGGTGGAGGTGGTGGCGACGGCTGCCTTCTGTCAGCTGTATCTGGTGTGGAGGCTGCGTCCATACATTTCCAGACCCGGCTTGGCCACCCTCATCCATGCCTTCATCACCTTGAGGCTGGACTACTGTAATGCACTTTACATGGGGCTTCCCTTGACGTTGGTTTGGAGGTTACAACTGGTGCAGAATGCGGCAGCTCATCTCCTGACAGGGACAAGTCGACAGGAGCATATTACTCCCATGCTCCACGCACTGCACTGGCTGCCTATAATGTACCGAGCCAGATTCAAGATGTTGGTTTTGACCTATAAAGTCCTACGTGGTCTTGGCCTCGGATATCTCAGGGACCGCCTCACTTTCCGTGCCCCAGAGCAGTCCATTTTGTCTGCTGGGGGTGCCTTCTTGGAGGTCCCCCGCGTAAAACAGGGGGCCGAATGGAGAGGGCGTTCTCGGTGGCCGGGCCGCAACTATGGAATTCCCTCCCAGAGGAAGCCCATCTGGCCTTGAGTCTGTTGACCTTCCGTTGGGGCTGCAAGACTTGGCTGTTCTCCCAGGCCTTTGGAGGAGGGGAGGGATAATAGGAGGGGGGGGCTTTTAGGTGATTTGTAGATGTTTTCACTGTGGTACTGATTGTTGTTTTAAATTGTTGTTATCTTGTGCTGTAAGCTGCCCCAAGATGCCATGGGCATGAGGGGGTGGCTAATGAATGTAATTAATAAATAAAAAGGGCTGCATCCCAGCCAGCTATCAAACTGTCTCTCACTTTCCCTTTTTAGGGGAGGATATTAAACAGGAGGTTGGTCGACAGCTTCAGGATCATCTCAGTGCTTTCAGATTCCTGGACCCAGTTCAGTCAGGTTTTCATCTAGGTTATAGCATGGAGACTGAACATGTGGCCTTTGTCAATGATCTACTCCTGGAGATTGACAGAGGGAATTTTAACCTGTTGATCATGTTAGATGTTTCAGTGGCTTTTGATATGGTTGATTATGAAATGTTGTTGACACATCTGTGGGACCTGGCAGGGATGCAGGAGACTGCTTTTGAGTGAATCTGCTCATTCATTTTGAGGAGGTTTCCATTCTTGTTGGGAAGGTCCCAGCGCTTGGTGATGAGAGGTTGCTAGTCATTCCCTCAGGAACTCCCTTGTGGTGTCCCACTGGGTTCTATTGATGTGCTTTTGGTATGCTGATTTCGGCCAGCTCTTTTTCTCTTATACACCCCTTCTTTTTCATTTGACTCAGGCCCAGGCCCGGACTTAGGGGCAGGCCTCCTAGGCCCGGACCTTGGGCAGCATTTTGAGGGGGAGGGGGACGGCGCGGGTTCTGCCTCGCTCCATTTTTGTTTTTCTCCCTGCACAGCCGAGGCTGCTGCCCACAGCCGAAGCCTGCTGTCTGGGTCCCCATCCCTCACCTGCCTCTGCCGTCTGTCTGCTAGTTGTGCTGCAGCAGCAGCAGCAGGACATGGGGACACTGATGGATTGGACTGGGAGATAAATCTGTTTGTTTGCAAACAACTCCTCTCCATGTGAGTGATCAGAAGGTTGTTGCCTTGTAAAGAAGGTTCTTCAAGATAGCTCCAAACATTCTCACAACTGGATTGTGTATACTCACCTTATTAAATTAATAGACCGCGTGATGGTCTCAAGCTCCTCTACTATAAAAACACTCTCCCCCCCTCATAATGACAGTTCCTTTCAACCCTTTCTAAGAATATAAGGAAAAAATTCCATACAGGGCTGGAAGGGTGGGTGTTGTGAGAATGTTTGAAGTCTTCTCGAAGAATCTTGTTTACAAGGCAGCAACCTTCTGCTCTTCTTCAAGTGGCTCCTCACATGCCTTTTTTACATGACTCTGCCGGGTGGGGGGATCTGTGGGCATGTTGATGCGTGGGCACGGCGTGCACATGGCTGTACATGCATCCCCCGCTCAGCCACACCTACGGAGCAACCTCCATTTTCTATGGCTGCTCCGTGCATGGGGGCAAGCGGGGGATGAGTGGGGATGCATGGTAGGCAGGCGTGTGCATGCACCCCAAGTCATCACAGGTGCATGTGCCATATCATTCACATGGAGCTCCCACACCCATGAACACGTGGATAGGGCTTGGCTTGGGGGCAGCAGCCTGAGAAGGGCCTAGGGACGCAAAATTCCTACATCCAGCCCTGCCCAAATCTCGCTGTCTTGGTGTTTTCCCAGTGCCTGGATGCTGTTGGGGACTGGATGAGGGTGAACCAATTGAAGATGAATCCATGCAACCCTGAAGTGATGATGGTTGACAGCTCTTGTGACTTGGAGGGGATTGAGACCCCTGTTATTGAGGGGGGTCCAGTCCCCTCTAGTTACTCAGGTTCATAGTTGTGGTGTGCTTCTGAACCCCCTGCTGCACCTGGATTGTCAGTTTGTGATGGTGGTCAGGAGCGCTTCTCACCAACTCCATCTGGTGAGAAGGCTACGGCCCTTTCTTTCTGATGCAGATCTGCTCACTATCATCCGTGCTTTCATTACCTCAAGGATAGACTACTGCAATGCACTCTTCATCGAGCTCCCCTTAGAAACTTTTCAGAAGCTTCAGTTGATTCAGAATGTGGTGACATTCTCCTTTCGGGGTGTGTGACTGTGAGCATATTACACCTGTTCTCTATAGTCTACACTGGCTTCCTATAGCTTTCCTGGGCACAATTCAAGGTGCAGGTTTTGACCTTTAGAGTCCTAAATGGCTTGGCCCCCACATATCTGAAAGACCACCTATCTTATCATGCTCCACTGGGACCCCAACAGTCATCCAGGAGTGCCCTTTTGCAGATACCAACAGCCAATCTTGCCCATACAACAAGGGCCCACAGAGCGGCATTCTCAGTTGCTACCCCAGTATTATGGAACTCCCTTCCCCCTTGAGGTCCACCAGAGCCCAAGTCTGAGAATATTCTAGACCTGATGCAGAACTTTCTCTTTTTTTGGAAAACATTTGGAAGGTGAGAATAGAAGTTGGGTGGGTGGGTTTGGGGTGTGTGTGGTGAGGTTATTTTATTGTATTGCATTTTTAATCATTTTTAATGGGGTATAAATTCTAATAAATAAAAAGGATATCTGTATGGTAATAAGGACCTGTGAATTTTGAGAAAGAGTGACTGGACTGGGGTTGAGTTGATGCTTGAACTTGCATATCATATAAGGTATATCTATATACACGAATTCAGTACTATAACAACATTGTTTTTTTGTCATTTTTATGATTTTTATTTTAGGTTTATTATTTATTTTATTTCTTAGCATTTTTATGCCGCCCCCTCATGCCCACGGCATCTTGGGGCAGCTATCAATACGTTTATAAGATTGTTTGTTATTGATTAGCCTGAATAATTACAGCTTGAGCCATTAAATGACTGCAATTACTATTTGAAAAGACAGTGATTGTTTTGAAATGATCAGTATCTTGTAGCTGGTCCTGTGAAGATGATTTGAATTATATTGTCATGAAATTTTCATTTCTAGCCAACGTCTTGGGCTAGATTGTGAAGTGTGAAGTTTTCGTTTGGTCTATGGAAGTTGGTTCATTTTGTTGATTATGATCCAAGACAAATTTGGTTACACCGGTATTTTTCTCTTATTTTTATGTTGGATATTATTGTTAACATTTGGTATGGTTTTATTGTACTGTTTTTAGATTTGTATTTTTTTATAGCAATGGCCAGTTGGTCACGCTATTAATAATAAAATTCAAATAATAAATAATAAGGATATCTGTATGCAATACTTTGTATCTCGTCACATACGGAAGGAAACATAAAAAGCCATTGGGTCATAGAAAATCATCAATATGTAACAGAGTTTTATGATAGAACTTCTGGGACATTACAGTAAAGCTACACAACTCTCCTTTGGAGCATGCTCCAGGGGCAATTTAAGGAGAATGTAATTACCCAGAATGGAATTTAGCCAAGATACTGACACTAACTCCAAAAGTCTCACAAAAAGTGCCAGGGGAACCTTAATGAACACAAATGATCAGGAAATCTGTGGTTTGGTTTTGTATTCCAGACCCCTAGCAATTTCCTAACACTGAGCTGTACACAATATCATGGAAAGGTCCAATCGATTTCTTTGAGAACTGGATACCCCCACTACCTCTTGTTCCAAGTACTGAGCACTTAGCCATTACACCACACCAAATTTATTTAAATTTATTTAAACTTAGATTGATTTTTAATCTGCCCTCCCTTGAAGGCTCAATATGGCTAACATATGATATCCTAAATAAAATAATCAAAATAAAGTTGTTTTTTTAAAAAACTATATAAAATTCTCCTCTATAAAAACTATATCCAATTTCTCCTCCCCCCTCTCTCTCCTTCCATACCTTTGAGGCTCACTCCGTGCGCCTCTACTCCCCCCTCCATCTACGTGTTGCTGTCATCTACCGTCCCCCTGGTCCTCTCTCCTCCTTTCTTTCTGACTTTGAGTCCTGGCTCACTTTCTTCCTCTCTGTTGATATCCCCACTCTCATCCTTGGTGACTTCAACATTCATGTTGATGACCCATCTCAGCCCTCAGTCTCTCGCTTCCTCTCCCTAGCCTCCTCCTTCAACCTCCACCTTTGGACCAACTCCCCCACCCATACTAATGGCCATTCTCTTGATCTTGTCCTCTCTAGAAACTGCTCTGTCGCTGATCTCTCCTTCGATCCTCATCCTATATCAGACCACTTCCTTGCCTCTTTCAACATTTCCCACTGTCCCCCCTCCTCTTCCCCTTCTCTACGCCCCTTCCGTGACCTTCAAGCTATTGATCCCCTGGACTTTGCCTCCTCTCTCTCTCCCCTTCTTCCTACAGTCTTCTCTTCCTCCTCCCCTGACTCCGCTGTCTCTGCTCTCAACGCCTCTCTCTCCTCCACACTTGACTCCCATGCCCCTCTCTCTTCCCGCCCTGCCTTCTCCCACAACCCCCGTCCTTGGCTCACCCCTAGTATCCGCCACCTCCGTTCTTGCACTCGTGCTGCTGAACGACTCTGGCGCAAATCCCATTCTCACGCTGACTTCCTTCACTTCAAATTCTGTCTCTCCACCCTTACTTCTGCTATCTCCCTTGCTAGACAACACTACTATGCCTCCCGCATTGAGTCCTGTTCTCGGGACCCTCGCCGCCTGTTCTCTACCTTTGACTCCCTCCTCAAGCCTCCCTGTCCTCCCCCTCCTTCTTCCCTTTCTGCTCAGGATCTTGCCTCCTTCTTCACCTCCAAGATAGACAAGATCCGCCTCGACATCGCTTCCCACTCCTCTCTTCCCACTCCCACCCCTCTCCCTCCTCCCCCTCCTTCTCTCATGTCCTCCTTCTCCCCTGCCTCCCTTAAGGAAATCTCCTCTCTGCTCTCCTCCTCCAACCCTTCCACTTGCCCCCTTGATCCCATTCCTTCCCGCCTCCTCACCTCCATTACTCCCACTGTCGCCCCTTCCTTCCTGCACATCATCAACCTCTCCCTCTCTACTGGCTCTTTCCCTTCTGCCTTCAAACATGCCACAGTCTCTCCTATTCTCAAAAAGTCCACTCT
Source organism: Sphenodon punctatus (assembly GCA_003113815.1). Taxonomy (NCBI): domain Eukaryota; kingdom Metazoa; phylum Chordata; class Lepidosauria; order Sphenodontia; family Sphenodontidae; genus Sphenodon; species Sphenodon punctatus. Next base: position 480,715 of record QEPC01004157.1, on the reverse strand, counting down.
TGACCCCTCTGACCCTTCTAGCTATCGTCCTGTCTCACTCCTTCCTTTTGCTTCCAAGCTGCTTGAACGTGTTGTCTACTCCCGCTGCCTTGACTTCCTATCCTCCAACTCCTCCCTTGACCCCCTCCAATCTGGCTTCCGCCCCCTTCATTCTACTGAAACTGCTCTCGCTAAGATCACCAACGATCTTCTGGTGGCTAAATCTAAACGTCTCTATTCCATTCTTGTCCTCCTTGATCTCTCTGCTGCCTTCGATACTGTTGACCACTCACTCTTGCTGGATTCCCTTCACTCCCTTGGCTTTTGTGGCTCTGTCCATAACTGGTTCTCCTCCTACCTCTCTGACCGCTCCTTTAATGTGTCTCTCTCCAACTCCGCCTCCTCCTCCTTCCCCCTCTCAGTTGGTGTTCCTCAAGGCTCTGTTCTTGGCCCTCTCCTCTTCTCGATCTATACCTCATCCTTAGGCAAACTCATTGCCTCCCATGGCTTCCAATACCACCTCTATGCTGATGACACTCAACTCTATCTCTCTACTCCCTCTCTCTCTCCCTCTGTTCAAGCTCGTCTCATCAACTGTCTCTCTGACATCTCTACCTGGATGTCTCAACGTCAACTCAAACTCAACATGGCTAAAACTGAACTCCTTATCTTCCCCCCTCATCCTTCCTCTCCTTCCTCACTGTCAATAACTATTGATGGAGTCACCATCCTGCCTGTCCCCCAAGCCCGTAGCCTAGGCTTCATCTTTGACTCACCCCTTTCTTTTAAACCCTACATTGACTCTGTTGCTAAATCCTGTCGCTTCTCCCTCCATAACATTGCTAAGATTCGCCCTTTTCTCTCTGTCTCGTCTGCCAAAACTCTTGTTCATGCTCTGGTCATCTCTCGCCTCGATTACTGTAACCTCCTTCTCACTGGCCTTCCCCGGTCTCACCTTTCTCCCCTCATCTCTGTCCAAAACTCTGCTGCCAGGGTCATCTACCTCGCCAGTCGCTTCGACCATGTGCAGCCCCTCCTCTCTTCGCTTCACTGGCTTCCCCTTCCTGAACGAATCCTGCACAAGCTCCTAGTCTTCACCTATAAAGCTCTTCACAACCTTGCTCCCCCCTACCTCTCTGCACTTATCGCCCTCCATACTCCAGCCCGTGCACTTCGCTCCTCCTCTGTCCCTTCTCTCACCCTTCCACGCCTTCCCTGCTCCCCTAAGCGCCTTCGTCCCTTCTCACTTGCTGCCCCCCATGCCTGGAACTCCCTCCCTGTCCACATCCGCCTTGCCCCCTCCCTTCATACCTTCAAATCTCTCCTTAAAACTCACCTCTTTCGCTCTGCTCTGTCTGACTCTTTATCCTGCTGAGCCACTATTCCTATACCTACGATCGGTTTACCCTTTTCCTTGCAACATGGACCTGCCTGCTCTCATTCTCATCGTAACCAAGCCAAGTAGGTGCACTTGAGACCTCACATCTTCATGAATGTTAGACCCCTTGTCTCTCCCTCTGTTCCCCTTCCTAAGTCTCTCCCCCAGCTCCTGTCCTCAGATTGTAAGCCCTAGGGGCAGGGACCCTGTCTATTTTATTACTTTGTAAGGTGCCAGGTACACTGCTGGCGCTATATAAATGTTTGTTAATAATAATAAAATAATAAGTTCAGACCACTTCCTATCTGTTTCAGCTAGGACTGAAACTAGGGGGGAAAGAATTCTCACAAGTAATTCATGAGAATCGAGAGAGGGGGAGACCTCAAGGGGGCCAGCCACTCTTCACCTCATCGTCCTCTGTCTCTCCTCCACTCCCCACCCCCTGGGTTGCCTCCCTCCTACCCTCCTCACTATCATGCCTGCCTTAATCTCTCACCTTCTCTCTCCCTCCTCCCCTTTTCCCCTTCCCTCCACCTCTTCCTCCCTCTACATCTTCCCCCCTGCTCCTTCCTCCACTTCCCCCCAGCCCATCACTTCTCTCAAACCTCCTCACACTTCCTCCTCCCCCTTGGCTACTTTCTCACCCTCCTCCTCCCCAATTCCCTATCTTTCACCTGCCTCACCGTTCCCTTTCTCCCAATCTTATCCCCATCCTCTTCTTCCCCCTTCATCAGCTCCCGTTCTCCTACTCCATTTGGAACTTTTGTTCCTCTGCCAATAAAGCCCCCTACATTCATGATCTCTTCCTCTCTCACTCCCTCCAGCTCTTTGCCCTTACTGAAACTTGGATCTTCCTCTCTGACTCTGTCATCCCTGCTACCCTTTTCTTTGTGAGGAGTCTCTCCTTTTCTCACCAGCCCCGCCCCGAAGGTTGGGGTAGTGGCATGGGCCTCCTCCTCTCTAATTCCTGTCAATTCCAACAGCTTCCCCCCCCTTCCCTTCCTTTCATGCTCACTCTGTGCGCCTCTGCTACACCCTCCATCTCCGCATCGCTGTCATCTACTGCCCCCCTGGCTTTCTCACTTCCTTTCTCTCTGAATTTGAGTCCTGGCTCACTTTCTTCCTCTATGACAATACCCCCACTCTTATCCTCGGTGGTTGTGGACAATACAATGAAATCCACAGCAAAGTGAGCAGAAGCAGTCAAAAAAGCAAACAGAAAGTTAGGAATTATTTGGAAGGGGATAGAGAATAAATCTGAGGATGTCATAATGCCTCTATACAAATCAAGGCATTGACCACACCTCGAATATTGTGTGCAGTTCTGGTCACCCCATCTCAAAAAAGACATAGCTGAACTAGAAAAGGTACAGAGAAGGGCAACAAAAATGATCAAGGGCATGGAAGGGGTCCCACATGAGGAGAGGCTTGGTAGGTTGGGGCTCTTCAGTTTGGAGAAGAGACGATTGAGAGGAGATATGATAGAGGTCTATAAAATCATGAGTGGTGTGGAACTTGTAAACAAGGAGCAGTTATTTACCCTCTCAGCTAGTACTAGAACCAGGGAACATTCCATGAAACTCATGGGTGGCAAGTTTAAAACAAATAAAATAAAATATTTTTCCACTCAGCTTATAATTGGGTTGTGGAATCTACTGCCAGAGGCTGTGGTAAGGGTCAATAGTAATACTATAGTGGAATTTAAAAGAGGTTTGAACAAGTTTCTGGAAGATAGATCCATTAGCAGCTAGTAGCCAGACAGGATCGGAGAACATGATGGGAGCTGGGGGGAAACAACAGGGAATGGATCTCCCATTGTGACCTGTTGGTGTTGGGTGCTTCTCCCAAGACACCGTGATTGGCCACTGTCGGAGACAGGATGCTGGACTAGATGGACCATTAGTCTGACCCAGTATGGCACTTCTGATGTACTTATGTTCTTATTCACATTTATGTCCCTTCCCATCCCTCCATCTCTTGTTCCCTCTCACTGGCCTCCTCCTTCAACCTCCACCTTTGGACCAACTACCCCACCCAGGCTAATGGCCATTCTCTTCACCTTGTCGTCGCTAGGAACTGCTCTGTCTCTGATCTCTCCTTCAATCTTCATCCCTTCTCTGACCACTTCCTTGCCTCTTTCAGCATCTCCCACTGCCCCCCACCACTTCCCTGTCTCCATGCGCCTTACGTGACCTGCAGGCCATTAACCCCCTGGACTTTGCCTCCTCTCTCTCCCCCCTTCTCCCCTCAGTCTTCTCCCCCTCCTCCCCTGACTCTGCCTCTCTCTACTTTCAACGGTTCTCTCTCCTCCACCATTTGACTCCTTTGCCCCCCTCTCTTACTGCCCTGCCTGCTCCCACAGTCCCCGTGCTTGGTTCACCCCCAGTATCTTCCACCTTTGCTTCTGCACCCATGCTGCCAAACACCTCTGGTGCAAATCCCACTCTCATGCTGACTTCCTTCACTTCAAATTCTGTCTCTCCTCCCTTACTTCTGCTATCTCCCTCACTAGACAGCATTGCTACGCCTCCTGCATTGAGTCCTGTTCTCAGGATCCTCGCCGCCTGTTCTTCACCTTTGACTCCCTCCTCAAGCCCCCCTGTCCTTCTCCTCCTCCCTCTTCCCTTTCTGCTCAGGATCTCGATTCCTTCTTCACTTCCAAGATAGACAAGTTCTGCCTCGACATCGCTGTCCCCTTGCCCCCTTTCCCACCTACACATCGACAGTGTCAAGTGGGCCTCCACTGGGAGGGAGTTCCACAGCCTCAGAGCAGCCACCCTTCCATCCCCCTCCTCCCCCTCCTTCTCACCTGTCCTCCTTTCCTTCCCTTGAGGAAATCTCCGTGGTCTCCTCCTCCAACCCTTCCACTTGTCCCCTTGCCCCCATCACCTCCCACCTCCTGACCTGAATTGCTTCCACCATTGCCCTTTCCCACCTACACATCATCAGCGTCTCCCTCTCTACTGGCTCCTTCCCCTCCGCCTTCAAGCACACCACTGTCTCTCCTTTCCTCAAAAAGTCCACTCTTGACCCTTCTGACTATACTAACTACCATCCTGTTGGAAGCCTCGACTTCCTCTCCTCCAACTCCTCCCTTGATCCCCTCAAATCTGGCTTCTGCCCCCTTCACTCTAGTGAAACTGCTCTCGCTAAGATCACCAATGATCTTCCTGTGGCTAAATCTAATCACCTCTACTCCATTCTTGTCTTCCTTGACCTCTCTGCTGCCTTTGATACTGTTGACCACTCACTCTTGCTGGACTGACTTCACTCCCTTGGCTTCCGTGGCTCCGACCTCGACTGGTTCTCCTCCTACCTCTCTGACCACTCCTTTAGTGTGTCTCTTGCCAACTCCTCCTTCTCCTCCTCTTTCCCCCTTTCGGTTGCTGTTTCCAAAGGCTCTTTTTGTTGGTTTGTTTATTCATTTTATTAAAAACTTAATACCCCACCCCTCCTGATGTACCAACTTAGGGTGGCTTACAACAACAATAAACATTAAAAACAAATAAAATAACTCATAGCAGGAGGTTAAAAAAAAACCTCACCTCTCCCTCACCCAACCCACTCCCCTCACCCTTCACCCATCTCCCCCACCCAATGCCTGGCAGAAAAGCCCGGTTTTACAACTTCATCGAAAAGAGAGAGAGTTCGGTGTCAAGCGGGCCTCCACTGGGAGGGAGTTCCACAGCCTCAGAGCAGCCACCGAGAATTCCCTCTCCATCATGCCCCCCCCCCAGAAGACTCAGGGAACTTTGAGGAAGGCACCCCCGGATGACTGCAGGGCCCGATCTAGAACCCAGGGGGTGAGGCGGTCCCTCAAGTTGGTAGGGCCTTCGCTGTTTAGGGCTTTATAGGCAAGCACCAACACCTTGAATCGGGCCTGGAAGACTATAGGCAGTCAATGCAGAGATCGGAGCACTGGTGTAATATGTTTCCCATGGCCCAACCCCACCAGGAGATGGGCCACCACATTCAACAGTCAACACCAGCTAGAGTCTCCAAGTTGTCACCCCATTGTGTGTTGCAATAGTCCAGCCTAGAGGTGACAGCCTGACAGTGGCCAGGTCAGAGTCCAAAACATACATCCGAAGCTGTCATACCAGATGTATTTGGCAAAAAGCACTCATCGCCACAACCTCCACCTGGACATCCAGGTGGAGCTGAGAATCAAAAAGCACACCCATACACTGGACCTGGGGAAACAGAAGTGGGCAAACCACATCAATAATGGGGGATGCAACCTCCACTGCCTTTCCCACCAGCATCACCTCTGTCTTGTCAGGATTCAGTCTCAGTCAGTTAACCCTCAGCCAGTCCCCCACAGCCGCCAAATACCAAGTAAATACTGAGAATGCCGGGCCTGGGTCAGATGAAAAAGACAGGTAAAACTGGGTGTCATCAGCATATTGATGACACCACATTTCAACCCCCCTGACCACCTTGCTGAGCAGCTGCATGTACACATTGAACAGGAGAGGGGACAAAACAGAACCCTGCTGGACTCCACATGAGAGGTCTCTGTATGATGAAAAATATTCCCTGAACACCACTCACTGAGTTCTTCCAGCCAGGAAAGAGCAGAACCATTCAAGAACCATCCCGCCCACCCCTTCATGGTATCGCAGGCACGTCACCAACATCTCATGATCAACATTATCAAACACTGCTGACAGATCTACAGGGTCAAACCACCTTCTTCCAATTCCTGGTGGAGTTCATCAACCAATGCCACAAGCACAGTCTCAGTGTCATAACCTGGATGGAAGCCATACTGTGAGGGATCAAGAAAACTGACATGGTACAGATGCTCATGTAGCTGTGAGCCACCACCCATTCTATAAACTTCCCTAAAAAGTGGAGGTTAGAGACATGCTGAACTGGTGGCTGGCAAGGGAATCAACATCAAGTGATGGTTTCTTGAGCAGATGCCACACTACCACCTCTTAAGACAACCCGGCACTCTGCCCTCTTGAAAGGAGGCATTGACCACCTCAGCTAGCAATGGCCCCAACATCTCCCAGCAGGCCTTAACCAGTCAGGATGGGCACAGGTCTAGTTCATGAGAGGTGTCCCTGACCACCCCAAGAACAACCCCTGCATTGGTGGTTGTCACCCACTGAAATTGATCCCACAAAATAGGACAAGGCGGGGCTTCCATAATATCTGGTTTCCCTAATGTAATAAGTGGTGAATCCGAGTAATTTTATCCACAAAATAATCCACAAACATGTCACAGCGAGCACTAGATGACTCCAACTCCAGGCAGAGGGAGGCCGCACTAACCAGCCCCCTCACCTCCTGGAAAAGCTCCACTGGATGGGATTTTGCGAATGCTATGAGGGTACCAAAAAACTCCCTCAGAGTCCTGACATAGGCTCATAAACTAGCTGAATGAGGAAATCTGTGGGCTTCAGCACGCAAATTATGCCACCGTCACTCCAAACGCCACCCTTCTCCCTTCAGCAACCACACCGCCTCAGAAAACCAAGGACGCCTGTGATGCCATTCCCTAGGGAGCGGAGGCCTAGGAGCTGTCTGATCAATGGCCTCCATCAACAGAGTGGTCCAAAAAGCGATGAGGTAATCGATGAGACGGTCGTCAAGATCGGGGGACTCTCACCCAAAGCATTCCGGAACTGCTTGAATTCCATCAGTCTCTGGGGGGGTGAACCATTCTAATTGGTTCTGCACTCTTCTGGGGGCAGGCATGTGCCAGGAGACAGGCCTGCAGGAGGTAATGATTCGTCCATGACAAGGGCACAGCTGATATCTCCCCCACTAACAGAACCCTCACCTCATGGCTGGTGCAAAAAATAAGATCTAAGGTATGTCCCGCCCCTCATGTGTCGGGCCAATAACCATCTGGGACAGGACCATGAACTCATGCTCCGCTCCTCCAAAGCCAGCATCAGCGTTAACACTGAAGTCTCCAAAGACTAATGTTTTGGGGAACCACAATACCACTTCTGATACTGGGTCCGCTAGAGCATGTAGGGAGGCTTCTGTACAGGTAGTTGCAAGGTAAACAAGCAGCACTCCTAATCTGTCCCCTGCCAAATCGATCGCAAGATGGAGACCCTCAATATCCGATATTAATTACACCGGATACCTTTGAACAGACCATGACTCCCTAAAAATCATGGTTACATTCCCCCCTGTCCCTCCTCCCTCTGACCGTGACTGATGCTGCACAGAGTACCCGGCTGGAACAAGGTCTGCCAAGATAGGCCCTGACTCAGTGTCCTGTCCAGTCAGGTCTCCGTGATACATACGATGTTGGCTGAATAGTTCAGGATCAGTTCCTGGACAGTTGCTACATAATTAACCACTGGCCTCACATTCAACAGCATCAGAGTAGGGTTGGGGGCCCTCTGATCATGAACCATCTCACCAACTACTTGTGGGGTGGTGAGAGGCACAGGCATCAAACATCTGTACCGTCTCACCAATCTAAAATCCCTCCAGAAGCGACAACATCTCCCCCGCCTTATCATGAACCTAATGGCTGTGCCTCTTCTCCGGCTGGCCCTGACCCCAGCCCCCCTCTGGATGCCCTGCCCAGGCAGCGGGGGAGAAGCCCGCACCTCATACCTTACACTCCCACCAGGTGGCAAGGAAACAACACACACACACACACGGGGCTTGTCTCCTCTCCACTCATCAGGTGAGACAACCCCCCTACCTAACTCCCTTCCCCATCTCTCCCACAGGGGGTAGGAAACATACCCTATCACCCCCTGATCCCAACACCAACACCCCAAAACACAAAGTAACCCCACTCAACAAAATTCCTCCCACTAGACACCACGCTAAAATAACCACAAGCTAAAACATCACCATCACTCCAGTAAGGTTGATCCGCCCCTGGAGACTGATGGAACCTCAGCAGTTCCAGGAGGCCCTGGGGGATAAGCCCTGGTTTCCAATGGCCACTCTGTTGATGAACTTATCCAGGCATGGACTATTTTGCTCAGGGAGACTATCGACAGGGTGGTTCTGAAACGTCTCCTGCTCCTGTATAGTCACCGCAAGGTCCCTTGATTTACTGAAGGGCTGCAGTGTATGAAATGGGTAGGCAGGCGACTGGAGCGATGCTGGTGTTGGACTCGTGCTGAATCCAACCGACTTCTCTGTAGGGCCCATTTGCGGTCCTACATTGAGGCTGTGAGAGTGGCAAAGAAAGAATTATTTGCCACCCTCAGCGTCTGCAAAGTCACGTCCAGCGGAGCGGTTTTGGGTGGTGTGGGGGCAGGTCAGTTTGGCCTCCCTCCACCTGGATGGGGACTTGTCCCAGGCACGCTGTGAGGAGTTTGCAACCTAATTTGCAGACAAAATCACTCGGATCCAGAGCAATTTTGACACTGGATTAGGAACAGTAGAGGTGGAGTGTGAGGTGATGCAGGCCCCATCTGGTCCATCTTTCTGGGATGAGTTTCAGGAAGTGACACCAGCTGATGCTGTGGATGTCCTGGGATCTCTTAGAGTCACTAGTTGTGAATTAGATCCTTGCCCATCCTGGTTGGTGAACGCCTCAAGGGAGACATTGGGAACGGTTTTGGCAGGGTGGTTAATGCTTCCGTTCAGCAGGGGAGATTGCCGCCCGGTCTCAAGGAGGCCGTGGTGCGCCCCCTTGCTGAAGAAGCCTTCTTTGGATGTGGACGCTCTCACCAACTACCTCCCTGTCTCTAACCTCCCCTTTTTAGGGAAGGTTATTGAACGAGCAGTGACTTTGTAGCTCCAGGTTCACCTTGACAGAATCGGTTTCTTTGACCCGTTTCAATCTGGGTTTTGCCCCAGCTATGGTACAGAGATGGCATTGGTGGCCTTGGTCGACGATCTCCACTGGGAGATGGACTCAGGACATTCAACATTATTGGTCCTTCTAGATCTCTTGGCTGCATTTGACACAGTAGACCATGGGCTGCTGTTGAGATGATTGCATGATCTGGGGGTGCTGGATGGGACTGACTTAGGATGGTTCCAGTCATTTCTCTCAGGGAGGACCCAGCGGGTTGTCCTAGAGGCAGAGACATCTAGCCCCCAGGCCCTAGACTGTGGCGTTCCGCAAGGTTCAATCTTGTCTCTATTATTGTTTAATGTCTATATGCATCCCTTGAGGGAGATTGTGAGAGGGTTTGGTGTGCTTTGCCACCAATATGCTGATGACACACAGCTTTACCTCTCTTTTTCAACTGACTCAGGTCCTGTCGTCTCTGTGCTATCCCAGTGTTTGGAGGCCATGGTGAGATGGTTGTAGCAGAGCAGACTGAGGCTCAGTCCTGATAAGATGGAAGTGATGGTGGTGGGTAGAGCGGGGGAGGTGTTGGCCCCTCTTATGGAGGGGGTACGCCCCTCCGTGGCCCAACAGGTGCAGAGTGTGGGAGTGTTATTGGATTTGGGTCTCCGCCTGGACCAGCAGGTGGATGCGGTGGTGAAGGCAACTTTCCGCCAGCTGTATCTGTTGCAGAGACTGTGCCCATACATCTCCAGGCCCGACCTGGCCACCTTGATCCATGCCTTCATCACCTCAAGGCTGGACTACTGTAATGCACTCTACATGGGGATTCCCTTGAGGCTGACCCGGAGGTTGCAGCTAGTGCAGAATTTATTTATTTATTTATTTATTTATTTAAAGCATTTATACCCTGCCCCTCCTGTAAACAGCTCGGGGCGGCTTCCAACAATAATAAAACAACATAAAACAACATAAAAACAGTTTTAAACAATCAACAATCAACAACAACAATCGGGGTTTAAAACAGGGCCCCGAGAAACAATTTCAACATTAAAACAATAGAACAAGGTAGGGGGAAGAAAACACAACCCTAACCTACCCTCCTACCCTCCCCAAAGGCTTGGGCGAACAGCCAGGTTTTGCAACACCGCTGGAATGACAACAGGCTTGGGGCCAGGTGGGCTTCCTCTGGAAAGGAGTTCCAAAGGCGCGGCCCGGCCACTGAGAATGCCCTCTCCATTGTGGCCCCCCACTTTACGCGGGGGACCTCCAAGAAGGCACCCCTGGCCGACTGCAGGAGCCGCTCTGGGGCACGGAGGGCAAGGCAATCCCTGAGGTACGAGGGGCCCAGACCGTGAAGGGCCTTATAGACCAACACTAAAACCTTGAACCTAGCTCGGCATGCTATCGGCAGCCAGTGCAGAGTCCGGAGCACAGGTGTAATATGCTCCCGATGACCCGTCCCCGTAAGGAGATGAGCCGCCGCATTCTGCACTAGCTGCGGCCTCCGGACCAGGCACAAGGGAAGTCCCACATAGAGCGCATTACAGTAGTCCAGCCTTGAGGTGACGAAGGCATGGATGAGGGAGGCCAGGTCCGAGCCGGAGATGAACAGACACAGCCTACGCACCAGATACAACTGGAGGAAGGCAGCCTTAGCGACTGCCTCCACCTGCTGCTCCAGGTGGAGGTCTGCGTCCAATATCACCACCAGACTCCGGACCTGCTGAGCTATGGGAGGGCGAACTCCCCCAATCAGGGGAGCCACTACCTCCCTCGCTCTCCCCACCAACATCACCTCCATCTTATCGGGGTTGAGCTTCAGTCTGCTCAGCCGCATCCATTCCGCCACGGCCTCCAGACACTGGGATATCACCGAGACAGCCAGGTCTCGGTCAGTTGAAAAGGAGAGGTACAGCTGAGCATCATCAGCATATTGGTGACATCACACCCCAAACTCTCTCACAACCTCCCCCAAGGCTGCATCTATACATTAAATAATAATGGAGTCAGAATAGACCCCTGAGGAACGCTGCATGATAAGGCACGGGGGCATGATGTCTCATCCCCCAGCACCACCCGCTGGCTTTTCCCCGAGAGGAATGAGTGGAACCATTCAAGAACAGTCCTTCCAGACCCCCCCAGGTCATGCAGCCTCCTCACCAGCAGTCCGTGGTCCACGGTATCAAAAGCGGCCGAGAGATCTAGCAGGATGAGAAATGTTGAACATCCTGCATCCATCTTCCGGTGGAGGTCGTCGACCAAGGCCACCAGCGCCGTCTCAGTGCCATAGCCGGGATGGAACCCAGATTGAAAAGGGTCCAGGAAACCGATGCTATCGAGATGCCCCTGGAGCTGGATCGCCACCACCCGCTCAATAACCTTCCCTAAAAAGAAAAGGTTAGAGACAGGTCGATAACTGGCGAGCGCATCCATGTCCAAAGATGGTTTCTTCAGCAGGGGGCGTGCCACTGCCTCCTTGAGGCAAGGCGACAACCTCCCCTGCTGCAAGGACGCGTTCACTACCCTCGCCAGCACCATCCCCAATGCCAGCCAGGACAGGCATGGATCAAGTTCACCACAGGTGGCCCTCACAGACCCCAAGGCATCCCCCACATCGGCAGGCATCACTTCCTGAAACTCCACCCACAAAGCTGGACCAGACAGGACCTCCATCCCCTCGCACTCTTCCCCTACTGCCCCTAATCCGAGCAATCTTGTCTGCGAAGTAGTTGACAAACTCCTCACAGTGGGCTTGGGACAAATCCCCATCCAGGCGGAGGGAGGCCGGACTAATCAGCCCCCGCACCACCCAAAACATCTCCGTTGGGCGTGACTTCGCAGATGCTATGAGGATGGCAAGGAACTCCTTCCTTGCCATCCTCACAGCCTCAACATAGGACCGCAAATGGGCCCTATGGAGAAGACGGTCGGAGTCAGATTGAGTCCGACTCCAGTATCGCTCTAGTCTCCTGCCTACAGGCTTCATACACCACAGCACCTCAGTAAACCAAGGGACCCTGTGGTGACGAGACGGAGGCAGAGGGCATCTCGGAACCACCCTGTCAATGGCCTCCTCCAGCAAGCAGTTCCAATGCTGGACTAGCTCATCCACAGAGTGACCGTCCAGGTCCAAGGTTAACTCCCTCAGACCTCTTGGAACCACTGGGGTTCCAAGAGCCTCCGAGGGCGGACCATCCTAACTGATCCTTTCCCCTTCTGGAGGGGGTGCGCTAGAAGATTGGCCTGTAGGAGATAATAGTCCGTCCATGACAAGGGCACTGCTGTAACCTCCCCCACAACCAGACCCCCCGCCTCAAGGCCAGAGCCGAAGATCAGGTCGAGGGTATGCCCCCCCCCACGTGGGTCAGGCAGATCACCTCCTGGGGCAAATCCATGGTTGCCATGGCAGTCATGAATTCTCGCTCCGCCCCGACAAGGCCGGCATCGGTGTGGATGTTGAAGTCCCCCAGAACCAAGGTCCTAGAGGAGTCCAACGCCACCTCCGAGGCCAGCTCTGCTAGAGCGGTAAGGAATGCTGTCGGACAGGAAGGGGCCCGGTATACCAATATCACCCCTAGCTTGCCCCCAGCCAAATCGAACACCACGTGAAGGGCCTCAATATCCATAATCTCCTGAACTGGATACCTCCTAACAGGCCATTCCTCTCTAAAAATAATCGCTACACCACCTCCCCGGCCACCCGTGCAGGGCTGGTGCTGCACGGCATACCCGGACGGAATGAGCTCGGTCAAAGTTGGACCGGCCAGCTCGTCCAGCCAGGTCTCCTTAATGCATGTGAGGTCCATGGCCCCATCCAAGATTAAATCCCGGATAAATGGGGCCTTGTTCACAACAGACCTCACATTCAACAGCAGCAGCCCCCCACGTATGGACCTTGGACCCGGCTCCTCCCTCAGTGGAGGGATGGCAACCTGCACTTCCCTCAGACACCTTGGTCCTCTGCGGGCACGCGCCATCTGACCCCATGGACCATACAGTTCCCGCCCCAGCACCACCCCAATAGCCGCGCCCTCCCCTCCGTCCACTTGGTCCTGGCCCCCCAAACCTGACTGTCTGCCCAGTAACCTTCCCCCACCCCCCACCCCCTGGCCATTCTGCTACCACCAGGGGCCGGTAGGGGTAATACCCCCCTCTTCACCCCTCGACTCCCTCTCTCACAGGGCCAAGGCCACCCCTTCCCCCTCAATAACCCTCCCAGTGCTCCCCCCACTGCCACCAAGGGCAGTCACTGGGAACCCTCCCCCCTCTTTCACCCACCCCTCCCACACCCCCACCCTACTTCCCTAGCCCTGCACAAAAAAGTCCACCAAAGAATAGCGTCCTCCCCTGCAACCCCCTGCGGCCCTGAAGCACCCCAAAGTGCCCCACCCTTTGCCCATGGCCCTTCAGCTCATGGCCTTCAGTTTTAGGCCTGCAGCGGGAGCCGCTGCGCACGGGGCTTTAAAGCCCCCGGCTACTTCCGGGTGGGGGAGGGGACCGCCAGCCCTCTTGACTGGCTTCTCTGCTCCCCCCGCCTCCCGGGACTCACAGCTGTGTTCTTTTTGTCCCCGCAGGTCATTGGAGCAAGCAGTGGCAGCACAGAGACCATCTCCTTGCTGGCAGAAGGTGGAAAGAGCGCAGTAGCACAGGAGACAGATAAGTGGATGGTTCTTGCGGTGGCCCATCTCCTAAAGGAAACCAGTCAGTGAGAGCATATTACATCTGTGCTCTGTACGCTGCACTGTTTTATCTCTGTTGGAAACCATCCTGAGATGCCGTAGGCATGGGGGAGGGGGGGATATAAATATGAGAAAATAAATACAAAATAAATAATCCAAAATGGGCTTCTGCCCCAGCCCCCCCCCCCCCGGGTCCACCAATGACCACACCCAAAGGCGCTTTGGCACAGCCAATAGGCACATGGCCTATAATGCATGCCTGCTGTGCTGCCAGCAGGCACACCTCTTTTCAGTTCCTGTGTGGGCGGGCCAACCGGAAGCCGTCAGGAGGGATCCCTGGCCCCACCCCCTCTCCCTTCGCCACCGAGAAGGGCGGGGGAGATAACAACAGGGACCCGGGGAATCCTTTTCCCTGTGTCCCTCTGGGCCAAATCCTCCACCTGGCGCAGCTCTGGTGGTATGTGTGTCAAGGTCCACAGCGGTGGCCCCAGATGGAATGGGGAGAGCCCAGCCGGCTCCCAGCTGCCTGCTCACAACTTGGGATGGCTGTCATACTAATTGTGACCAGACACCCAGCCTTAGGCAGGACAATCATCATATGCCTTGAGATGATTGTCCAAGTTGCTTTATATAAATAATACTTGGGGTTCTTTCCAGTTCAGTGATTCAGGGATCTCCTCTCTTCTTGCCCCCACCATTCCTGCTACTGCAGGTGCTGTGGCTTCTCTGTGCAGGATTTGGGGGGTTCTGCTTCTTCTGTTAGATGTGAGCTGGGAAAGCAAGTGCAGGGTCCAGAGTGGACTACAGAGCTGGATGACGGGTGCTCGGGTGTGCATGTGCCCCGCGTGGGCAGCAAGCTGCACGGGTAGAGCACGGGCATGCATGTGCTGCCACATTCAGTGCTTGAAGCGCAAGTAAGGGTCGGTGTAAGTGTCCCTTAGGATTGCACCCTATATGTGAGTCTGCCCTGTAGAGCAGGGATGGTCAAACTATGAATGTCTTTAGACATAACAATGATCAGGTGTCAAAACCCATAAGCACATGTTTGGCCATTGTGTGTAATCACCATAACAATCCCAACACCAATTTGGCCACCCGTTGAACACGCGATGTGAACACCATTGCATGACAAGGACAATTTGCATGTTCTGGCTGAACACGTAGCCAACACTTTGTCTAATGATATCGTGTGGTGTGTTAGCAAGTACAACTTGGGGAATAAGGCGGCAGCACTTACGTGCTGAAATTGCGTGATGAGCAAAACACTGATTTGCCCCCAGATGGGCTGTGTGCCACCTGGTGAACACAGGGCCAAACCGGTGTTCATACCAAGATCAAAACACCCATTGAAATTATGTCTAAAGACTCAATTTCTCTTGGGAGTCACTATTAGGATGTTCAGGAATGGCTTGTGGCTAGAGGTGAAACAGGTAGCTGATTTGCTACCCATGGGTAATAACTGCATTTTCAGTTACCGATCAGGTACCTGACTACTGGAAAAATCAGTAACTTCTGGTCCCGATTTTCTATTTTCCAATTACTGTTCAGTATATCAGGACAAGAGCGGTAGCGATTAACACATTTGCTAAACCCGCATTTTTAGGCACCCCCAGAGCGCACTTGATAGCGTACCTGACCCCCCATTGTGTGCCCAGTGCCCCAAAATGCAGTTATTACAGGAGCATCCTGGGACGCTCCCCAGGCTGATTCATCTCACTACTGGGTACCTGCTCCTTCAGTCCGGTTGCTGCTTGCTTCTCCCTGCTCCTGCTCAGCCCACATGCTGCTCTGCTGAGTTGGGGAATTCCCCCCTCATCTTTTTCTGAGTGTGTGTGTGAGGGTGAAAGCAATGAGGCCCCTTCCCACTTCAGTGCATGCTGGGGGATTGAGGAGGGCTCTTCCAACCTGCATGCACCTCCTTAATGGGTCCCCCACTCCCGAAAATAGGGTGCACACAAGACCCAACTTTACTCTTGACCAGAAGGCTACTCTTAGCTATAATTCAAAAAGTGGTATAGCTGCTCCTGGGCCCATTGGCCTGGACCCCCAGACATGCCGGTTCATCTTCACCCTCTGCAACTGGAAGGAGAAACAGAGAGGCCCCATTCCATCTTCTGCATCATTTTAGCTATAACTATACCCCTACTGAGCCCCCAGTGCCTTAATGGTCTTATTTCATTGTACCTGAGTCTCAGAAGCTGAATTTGCAGCTTCTCCTCCTCAGAGTCTGAGCAAGCAACACGACAGAGCTCTGGCTTTGCCAGACAATCGCAAAACAAGACAGGTGTGCATTTACGCATGCATGTATCTGTACATGTGCATGCTTGTGTGTCTTATGACCGAATGGTAGAGCCAGTTGGGTGGAAAAATAAATAAATAAATAAATAACCTTAATATATCTTTAGGGGTGGGAATACCGGTTCTCCCGAGATCCGATATTGCTTATATTTGGGTGTATCGGGTTAATCTGATAAATCCGATATTTACCTGTAGCGGCATACCGGATTTTTAACATTGGCCGCAGTACCGGATTTTTTACATTGTGGCCATTGAAGTCAATAGCTGCAATGTAAAAAATCCGGTACCGTGGTCAATGTTAAAAATCTGTTATGCCGATACCAGTAAATCCAGTACCTGGGAGATCCGATACCGGTACATTCGGTACCAAGTATTCTCCCTGGTGTCCCACCCCTATCTTTTATTGAACCAATACCAGCTTTTTAACTTTTTGTGAATTTCTTAGTGACGTAGGCTTCCAAAGTACAATTTTCTCAACTTTTGTCATTCTAAATTATTCGGATCATCGTATTTCTGCAATCATTTTTGCAAAACTCTTTTTCCAGCAGATTAATAAATGTGTTCAATATTCACTTGCTCACCTGCTTTGAATGACAACGTATTGTTATTAATATTGGAAGTGGTGGCAGAGAATAGCTTGTGCCTGCAGGCGTAGCCTTGAGTTAGCAATGCTACTTATGAAATGCCAGGAAAGAGTTATGCCTGAGAGATTTTCTTGTGATGTGAGACAGGGCAGGATTTGCATCATATTCATGGGATTACAACATCTCCAGAGTCACAGAAGTGTTTGCCCACCTCACAAGTGTCTGTCAGGATCTGGAGGGCTGTGAACTAGCATCTGCTGAAATCTGACCAAGCCATAGGGGTGGGCCATAGCTCAAGTGGTAAGAGTGTGTGCTTTGCATGTATACGGCCCCAGGTTCAATCCCCAGCATCTCCACTTCAGGATCTCTGGTAGCACACCTGGGGGAGGACTCTGCTGGGGGCTTGGAGGGGTCTCAGGTAGCACACCAGGTAGCTGGAGACCTTGGAAGAGCTGGATTTGGACCCAAATTTGAAACCCCTGCAGCTGTGTCAGGTTGTGAAAATAATACTGGGCTAAGATGGACTATTGGTCTGACTCAGTTGTTTAATTTAAACCTATTTTCTATAATCTCTGCTCCAATGGTTGCCCGGCTCTCCTCTAGCTCATTGTCATGGTCTTCTTTGGACTGTCCTCCAATTCCAGCCGCATGGCTTGTGTTTAATCTCAGAGCTGTTTCTTGACCAGTCCCTGAAAATGGTCTCTTGGATTCCTGCTTGATTATTTAGGGCTGAAACGGGATTTTGCCCTTCTCTAAAATCTCATCCAGAATAGGCTTATTATAAATTCTTCTTATCATCAGGCAGCCACATAAATCCACGATGCATCCAAACCTTGAATATTTTGTGCACGACTAGTAACTGAATCTCAAAAAAGACATAGTAGAAACAGAAAAGATGAAGTAAAGGGTAACAAGGTTGACTGAAGGTGTGGAGATACTCAATAGGTTACGGCCTTTCTGCTTAGCCATCGGCTCTTGGTGGAGGATTAAAATATTGAGATCTTAATGCAGATGGTGGGCATGTGATAATGTGTCCTTCAGCACTTTGTCTCTGAGAGATTTGTATATTTTAGTGTCAATTAACCTTAATGAATACTCTTGTCACTATACTGAGCTTTGATATTTAAAATATTGAATCACAAGCAATATGTAAATCTTATGTGATTTGTGCTAAGTAAGCAACAGATTTAAAGAAATAGGAGTCACTTAATAATAAAAGACTAGGGATGGTCACATTGACCACAATCCACAGTCCACACACAAAATATGCACAGACTGGACTTCGGCTGTGTGCATACAGACCTAATGTATGCTGAATGTGTGCACACACTGTACATGTGCATGGTGCCACCCCCGGAGTTTGCTGCTACCCAGCTGTGCTGCCACCTGGGTGGCTCAGCAGAAGTAGAGGCTGGGCTGCAGTGGTAGACTCCGGTGGCAGTGTGGTCAGGCAGTGGTGGACTGTATCAGAAACACCATACACATGCATGGTGGCCCCGATCCTACACCCTGCATATCCCATGCATAATCTGCAGCATGCGCATGCACATGGGTTCCATGCAGCATAATGTCTCGCTAATATAAATGTGTTTTGATCCTGCGCAATGGCACACACACACACACCTCCACAAGAGATCCACAGGGTGTAGGATCAGGGCCAGTGTCTATAATTCAATGCCCGCCCGATGGGGATCCGAGTGTCATTTTCCTTAGCCTCCTTTCAGTGGGGTTGTAAGACCTAGGCCACTTTTACATGGATGCCACCCACCCACGAACACCTGGAAACACCCATCAGATGGGTGGGGAACCGTCCATGTAAAAGTCCACGAGTGGGTGGGGGTGCATGCCCAACCCACCCACCAACACCTGCCAATGCCGCCGGAGCATCTGGGAGGGAGCCTGCACCCTCCATGGGTGGAGATGGGTGGAGATGGGTGTCCAACACCTGAGCATCTGTGTAAAAGTGAAACACACCCACACCCATGCAGACCGGACCAGCAGAGCCCCACAGCGATGGCGCAACAGGTCACACACATCCCGCCACGCCCACAGGTGGGGCGCTGGACATCCAGCCGAGAGCTCATAAATGAGGGCGGAACCATGGCACACGTGCGCGGGCTCCCACGATGGCGACCAGGAAGGCCAATGGAGCCAACAACACCCCACATGTGGGAAGGGGCCAGTTGAGCACAGGGACCCAGGAGCACCTGGGGGGAGGTCCCAGCAAGCTGGTGTGGGGGAGCACCCCACGTAAAAGGCACACGGGGGGTCCAAGGCCACCAGTATGGGGGGGACTGTATGAGAGTTACAAGGGGGCACCCCCCGACGGGTGGGTGGGACTGGGCCGGGAGGTCCAAGGGGGGGTGCCCTGGTGGGAGGGAAAGGGGGGAACATGTCAGGCCATAACACAGCACACATCTCCTGGCACAGGGCAGAGGGCCCTCACCGACCCCCCCCCCCGGTTGAGGAACCTCAGCCCAGCACATCTCAGGGGCACGGCCTGAGGAGCAGCAGCAACAGCAAGGTGAGTGTGAGGGGAACCCCCACACACAAATGGGATGGGAGGTCTGCACCCCAGACCCAGGGCCATGGGCCAGGGAACACAGGGCAGGTGGCAGTCACATAATCCAGTCATCCATCCCCCCAGGACAGCTCCCAGACAATGGAGCACCACACCACTGGGATGACAGCCGAGGAGGGGCCCCCAGACAGCCAGGTGAGCGGAAGGGCACCTCAGGGGGAAGAGGGGATGTCAGGC
>QEPC01004157.1:442992-455129 GCA_003113815.1 Sphenodon punctatus | reverse complement strand
TAATAATAATAATAATAATAATAATAATAATAATAATAATAATGTTGGAAACAAATGACAGAACTATAAAATTCCTATCAAGAAAGCATTTGAAGTAAATGAAGTACCAAATTAAAAAAAGACAAGGTGAACACAATGAACAGAATTACGAATAACAAATTGTCGTCATTCGTAAGTGGGGAGAATTTTTTAAAAAAACAGGTATTCTTTTTTGTAAATGAACATCCATGTTTAATTATTGTGAATTTGCAATGCCAAATACATTTCAGTTCTGTTTCAAAAGTAAAATGTAAAAGACCCATGGAAGTCAGTTGGAATTGTGCTTTTAGAAACTGGATCTACTTTCCCAAACATAATGTGAATATGCACATTAAAGCTGTGCTAAATTGACTGCTGAGATGCAAGCATCAACGCACGTTGCTTTTGAAAGACCTTATAGATTCAAAGGTTTCCCATCTGACAGCATTTGCTTCGGAACTTACTGTACATTTGAAAGGAGAGAAAGAAGCAGGATGGTTTTGAATAATAACCAGGTTGAGATAGGTAGTTAAAAGGGAGGGATAAAGGCCCTGATGTTTTGAAAAATGTGGGTACAATTTTAGATGAATTTAAAAAAGCCCAGCCAAGTCATTATTGAGATTTATATACATTGATTGGTCCTAGTCTTAAATGGCACAGGTTAGCACAACAATTGAAAATGCTGCCGTAGTGTTATTGGGGACAGAATGGAAATGACCCAAGGAAGAATGAGAAGGAATTATCCCTGTGTGAGAATTTATAGACCCGGCGAGTGTCTCAGGGTAGAAGCATTTCCAAAGCTATGGATTTGGTAAAGAAATCTCATTCGATATCAGCAAGGTGCTTAGACGAGGAAGGCTCTAGACAGGGCAACAAAGGGGAGTCATGCTTTAAAATAGCCCAAATAGCATCTGCCCTTGACTTTCAGCTAAGGATCGTTCTCTATTGAAGATCTTCTCTCTTGGTTTGCTGCCATATTCATCAATTTAAAGATGCTACTCTTACAACTACCAATCAATCTATTAGGCTGTTTTTAAAAAAAAATAAAAAATCAAACACTGAGTTATGTGGCATGGAGAGCAAGCAAATGCAAGAGCTTTCTAGTGGAGTTAATTTAGCCTCAGCCTCCCTTGACTCATGTCCTAAGACATTCCTATTATCTTCATAACAATCCTATGATGTAGGCCATTGTTATTCCCATTGTACAGATAGGGACATAAGGATGAGAGATAGTGGGTAAGGCCACACGAGACAGAGCAGGCCTGAGCCCCTGCCTGCCACAGGGAGGGCAAGCATAACCATCACAGCTAGCTCCTCTGGGCCCCCTCCCTCTAATCAGCTGTTTGGTGGGCAGGGAGAGAACGTGCACTCCTCTGGGCCCCCCTTCCCTGATCAACCGTTTGGCAGGCAAAGAGAGCACGCTTCTCCAGGACCTCAACTCACAGCAGGACTACACTAACCGACCAGACGGAAGGCAGCCCATTATCCCACATTGGACAAACCTAGCCCAGGTTTGGGCAACCATAACATGTGATGCATCACCAAACTTCTCCAGCCAATGCATCATAAAGCAGCCGACCGCTCACCCTGGGTAGGAACTGGGTGAACATCTGGTGGCCAATGGCCATGCAATCTGCTGCATCGTGTGCTAATGTGGTGTAAGGTTGCCCAAAGTGGGATGCATTTTTAGACACACCTTAAAGTTCTGGATTTTTCAATCTTCTGGGTTTAAAAGTCCACAAGTAAGTTCCGGATGCATTCTTCACACAAACACGGCCCTGAGGCAGCCTAAAGTAGCTGCAGTTGTAGATGTGAGGGTCTGCCATGGAAACCAAGTGTCCACAGCGGCCTGGAGCAAAGCAGTTTACCGGGAACACTTTTTACATACAAAAGTTCTGTGAGAAGTTTTATGCAGAAGTTCAAAGATCCGGATGTTTAAGATCTGGGTGAGTGATTTAGACACACAGAAATTTCAGAATATAACAGCAAACATGCAGCAGAAATGTGTGTGTAAAAACACGCAATGTCTCTCGTGACCTTACCCAAGGCCAACCAGTGATCTCATAGCTGAAAGAGAATTTGAATCCTGGTCTTCCTGATCCAACTAACATTTTAGAGCACATTCACACGTGTGTCCTCTCCTGCTTGTTTAATTTCTTGTGAGAGATAACTATTGCCACTTAGCATTCCTCCCATGTTATGAGAAATGCACAGGAAAGATTTAACACCATTGTTAAACCATGGTTTCGTCTCTAACAATTGAGGGTTAATTACAAATCACTAACACAGGATCCTGAAAATGAATCTAGTCACGTGACTAAGAAAATTGAAGGGGAAATGGTTTATGCTGGTCTTTTTTGTCTATTATTATTATTATTATTATTATTATTATTATTATTATTATTATTATTATTATATATTTTCTACCCTTCCCTTCCCCTAAGTCTCAGGGCAGCTTACATAATTAAAAACAAAAAATAAAATAAGATTCCCTTAAAAAAAAACAAAAAAAAAACAAACCCACCATCACTCCTCAACTCAACCACCTGAATTCCCATTCCGACCTGACAAAGGCTTTGCCAAAAGTTTTATACTGCTTCTAGAATATGCTCAGGCTCCGGTTCTCTTGGACCTCCAGGAGAAAAGAGTTCCACAACATTGGGGCAGCAAGCACCTATCAGCAGGCCTTTGTTGTATGCACAAGATTGGCAGGTGGTACCCACAAGAGAGGACTCCCAGCCGATCACAGGGGTTGCAATGGAGCATGGTAGGAAAGGCGGTCTTTCAGATATGTTGGGTCCGACTGTTTAAGGCTTTGAAAGTTAAAAGAACCCCCTTGAATCATTTCCAGGAAAGCTATAGGAAGTCAGTGCAAACTGGTGTAACGTATTTGTGGTGCAAAGTGCTCATAGTGACCATTTCCACCGCTGCATTCTGAATCAGCTGCAGCTTACAAACAGTCATCAAGGGCAGCCTCATATAGGGCATTTTTACACACACCTTAAAGTTATGGTCTTTCAGTCTTCTGGGTTTACAAGTCCGCAAGTAAGTTCCTGGATGCATTCTTCACAAACACAAACACACACACACACACACACACACACACACACTGCCCCTGAGGCAATTCCTGGATACATTCTTCACACAAACACTGTCCTGAGGCAACTAAAGTAGCCGCAGCTGTAGACATGAGGGGTTGCCATGGAAACCAAGTGGCCACAGCTGACTGGAGTTTACCAGGAGAACATTTTTACACACAAAAGTTCCGGGAGAAGTTCTACACAGAAGATCAAAGAGCCAGATGTTTAAGATCTGGGTGAATGATTTAGACACATAGAAAGTTCAGGCTGTAACAACAAACATGCAGGAGAAATGTGTGTGTAAAAACACCCATAGAGAACATTGCTGTAATCTATCTTTAACTTTATGCAGGCATGGATGATGGTGACCTAAACATGTGACCTCACCCAGTAGGGGTGGAGTACAGAAGACACGCCTACTGTTTTCATTTTAGTTTTCATTTTCATTTACTAAAACTCTTTTGTTTTCAGGGGAGTTTGTAAATGAACCTACTGTTTTCAGGGGGAGGAGGAGGGAAGAGTTGGTTTTATTAAAAAAAAAATTAAAAAATCATTGAACATGCTAAGAATGGTCCAGAAACCATTTTAAAGACATGCACCTCAAAGATTGACAAGATCCGCCAGGACATTGCTTCCCACCCATCTCCTCTCCCTGCTCCATCACCGTCCCCTCCCCCCACTCTCTTCTTCTCCTTTCCTCCTGCCTCCCTTGAGGAAATCTCCTCTCTGCTCTCTTCCACCAACCCCTCCACCTGTCCTCTCAACCCAATCCCCTCCAGCCTCCTGACTTCCATTGCTCCCACTGTCACACCCCCTTCGACATGTCATTAATCTCTCCCTCTCCACTGGCACCTTCCCTTCCACCTTCAAACATGCCACTGTCTCTACCATCCTCAAAGAGTCCACCCTCGACCCTTCTGACTGCTCTAGTTACTGGCCGGTCTCCCTCCTACCCTTCACCTCTAAGCTTCTACAACGTGTTGTCTACTCCCATTGCCTGAATCTCCTCTCTGCCAACTCATCCCTGGACCCTCTCCAATCTGGCTTCCGCCCCCTTTACTCCACGGAAACAGCCCTTGCCAAGATCACCAATGATCTACTGGTCGCTAAATCTAACCACCTCTACTCCATTCTTGTCCTCCTTGACCTCTCTGCTGCCTTTGAAACTGTCGACCACTCACTCCTATTGAACTCTCTTTGTTCCCTAGACTTCTGCGGCTCTGTCCTTAACTGATTCTCCTCCTTACCTCTCTGACCGCTCCTTTAATGTGTCTCTTCCCAATTCCAACTCCTCCTCCCTCCCCCTCTCGGTGGGGGTTCCCCAAGGCTCTGTCCTAGTCACTCTCCTCTTCTCTATCTACACCCTGTCCCTTGGCAAACTCATTGCCTCCCACGACTTCCAATATTACATTTACACTGATGACACTCAACTCTATCTCTCTACCTCCTCTCTCTCCCTTTCTGTCCAAGCTCGCCTCATCAACTGTCTCTCTGATATCTCCGCCTGGATGTCCCAACGTCAGCTCAAGCTCAACATGGCTAAGACTGAAATCCTTATTTTTCCTCCCTACCTTTCCTCCCCCTCCATCTTGTCCTCTAAGCCTGTTGCTTGGGCTTTGTCTTCGACCCTCACCTTTCCTTCAAACCTTACATCAACTCTGTTGTCAAGTCCTGTCGTTTTGCTCTCCCTAACATTGCACAGGTTTGCCCTTTTCTCTCTGTCTCCTCAGTCAAAACCCTTTCTCATGCCATGGTCATCTCTCACCTTGACTACTGCAACCTCCTCCTTGTTGGCCTCCCATGCTCTCATCTGTTCCCCCTTATTTCCATCCAAATCTCTGCTGCTAGGATCATCCACTCAGCCCATCACTTTGACCATGTGCAGCCTCTCCTCTCCTCACTTCACTGGCTCCCCCTTCCCACATGCATCTTTAAGTAAACTCCTGGTATTTACTTACAAAACCCTTCACAGCCTGGCTCCCCCTTACCTCTCAGCCCTTATCTCCTTACACACTCCTGCACACACTCTACGCTCCTCCTCTGTCCCCTCCTTTGATCTCCCTCATCTCCCCTGCTCACCTAGCTGCCTTTGTCCCTTCTCCCTTGCTGCCCCCCATGCCTGGAACTCCCTCCCTGTCCACATTTGCCTCACCCCCTCCCTCCGCACATTTAAATCCCTCCTCAAAACCCACCTCTTCCTCGCCGCCTTTCCTGATGCCTGTTAGGACTTCCCGCTCAATACTTACTGTCTGCCATCCCCATTGACTCCTGCCTAACTGCAACCAAGCCAAGCACATGCACCTGAGACTTTGCATCCACTTGAATGTTTTTATCCCCTTTCTCTCCCTATGTCCCCTCTCCTTGTCTTCCCCCTCCGAGTCTATTAGATTGTAAGCCATAGGCAGGGACTGCATCTATCTCATTGTTCTGTAAAGCGCCAGTTACACAACTGGCACTATACAAATGCTTAATAATAATAATAATAATAATAATAATAATAATAATAATAATAATTTTGCATATGCACAATTTTATATATTTTTATTTAATTATTTTACAAATTTCTATCCTGCCCCTCTTGCCTCAGGCAGCTCAGGTGGCTCACAACATAAAAATAATACAAATAAAATATCAAAAACACAATATAAACAACATATATAGCAATATAAATAAGCATTAAAATAGTCAAAACAGTGGATAATTTCAGATGTGATGGGCCTCCCGGCCCGCCATACTGAACCCTAGACCGGCTTCAGTCCATCTTGGATTTACCCAGTGATTTACCCTCAGATTTACCCAGTGATTTACCCAGTGATCCAGGATCCGTCTGAAATTACCCAGTGTGCAATAAAATAAAACCAACCCTCAAGCTCCCCCCCTCCCCCAAAATGCCTGGTTGAAGAGCCAGGTCTTACACTGCAAGAAAAACACAAGGCTTGGGTTGACTGAGGCAGATTCCCACCGGGAGTGAGTTCCACAGTGCTGGAGCAGCTGCCAAGAATGCTGCCTGTTGGTCCCCACCCATCTATAGGGTTGAAGGCTCCTCACTAGATGGAGCTGGTGAAAAGTGCTGCCGGCCA
Source organism: Sphenodon punctatus (assembly GCA_003113815.1). Lineage (NCBI taxonomy): Eukaryota > Metazoa > Chordata > Lepidosauria > Sphenodontia > Sphenodontidae > Sphenodon > Sphenodon punctatus. Next base: position 448,951 of record QEPC01004157.1, on the reverse strand, counting down.
CTGATGCAACCTGATGTTCTTTCTGACCTCTAAACATGTGACCTCACCCAGCAGCCTCATATACACGTTGAACAAGAGGGGAGACAAGATTGAACCCTGCGGAAGACCATAGGGGAGGTCGCAAGGGGATGACAAGGAATCTGCCATCACCACCAACTGGGGCATCCCTGACAGGAACAAATGGACTCAAGAGCAGTCCTGAGAACACCTGCCAAGTCCCGCTGTTGTATCAATGACACCTCATACGAAGATTGTCTAACCAATGCCACAGGTGTAATCTCTGTGCTATACCTCAGATAAAAACCTAACTATAGGGATTCCAGGAGAATTTACTTTTCTTGGACCACAAGGGTCCAGTGTGGTAGATTATGGTATTGTGAATACAGTAGCTCTCCCGTATCTTATTGATTTTTATTTGGGAAGCTATCAACTTGGACATCATTTGCCTTTAATAATACATTTAAATCTAAAGGTTAAAAGACTCTCCACATTGTCAATCTCATATAAGTTGGAGGTCAAATTGCCTCTTCTAGCTAGATATTTGCCAAAAAGATGGAATCAAGGTGTAGAGCAGCAGTTGAACGAAGTATTAAATTTAGAACCATTTGCTACAATTAGATCTTCAGCTCTATCCTCAGGATCATCGATGCAAATTATAGAAGACTACAGGAAAGTGGTCAAACGTTTGCAACCTTATCTGTCAGAGGAGACAAAACCTTCTAGGAAAAGGGCCTTTAAGAACTTGCGATGGTTTGCTGGTAAAGGTAGGCGGGCTAAACATTTTTTATTTCTATTTATATTACTTATCGCAAAGGGAAGGCTAAGAAACTACCTGATCAATATTTGTATTTGAAAAAACAATACCATAATTTAATAAGTATGTTAATAAAACATGGAGAGCCTTGTTGCTGGCTGGGAAAGTTAAGGATACCAGGAAGTTTGGGTCAATAGTGAATGGAATAACTAATTTAGAGAGGAAATCATGCGATTTTCCTATCTCCCAGAAAACTTGGGAAGACCATTTTAGGTCTCTGTTTCAATCAAGTGAGGAAATTCAAGGGTCAGGTACGGACCCTGTGGATAATTTTGGATCTTGGCCTCCAGTGTCTGAACTGGAGGTCATGGGGATAATAGAAATAACAAAGCCCCTGGTGCAGACGTAATAAGGATAGAATTCATTAAAGCTACCAGAGACTGGTGGGTGCCATTTTTGGCAGCCTTGTGTACTGCAATAAATAACACAGGTAGTTTCCCAGAAGATTGGGGGCAGGCGGTTGTAATACCAATTTACAAAAAGGATCCTAGAACAGAACCAGCCAACTATCGGCCAATCAGTTTACTGAGGGTAATTAGTAAGTTGCATTCAAAGACCCTTTTGACAAGATTGCTTGCATGGCTGACTACTTCTTAGATAATGCACCCTGAGTAGGCTGGCTTTCAAAAAGGAAAAACCACTCTGGACCAGTGCCTGATTCTTCACCATTTAGCGTTTAAATACACTAAAATAAACAAAAAATTCTTTGTAGCTTTCCTAGATTTACAAGCAGCTTTCGACTTAATCAATAGGGAAATTCTTTGGGATAAATTAAGAGCTTTGTCAGTCGATCCATGCTTGCTTTTCTTGCTGCAAAATATTCACAAGCAGGTCAGTGTTTCCGTTAAGCTGGACAGCAGGGGCAATCTATCTGACCAAATAAGTATAACAAGAGGAGTGAGACAAGGTTGCATTTCGGCTCTAGTCCTGTTTAATATATTCATAAATGACGTGGTTCCATTGATGACTGATAATAAATTTCATCCTCCCAAATTAGCAACAAGACAAATAGGTTATCTTTTGTATGCAGATGACTTGGTCTTACTATCTCAGACTAGGTTAGGACTTAAAGGCAGTTAGTGGCATTTGCCCAATACTGCCATACGAATCAACTGCAAATTAATTATGGGAAATTCAAGATATCAGTTTTTACAAAAGAAAGAAGGGTCTATCATTGGGTCATCGGATCCAGCAGGTGAAAATGTTTAAGTATTTGGGGATAAACTTCCAGCAAAATGATGGATGGAAGGCTCAGTATCAATTGACAATTTCTACTATAGGCGTGGTACCGTTAGCCATAGTGAACTTACTTTGGCCGTTTTGGGAGACAGCAATTAGAAAGGGCCCTGCAAGTCTATAATGCCAAAGTGAGTTCAAAATTTTTATATGGAGCAGAGCTGTGGGAAATCCCCCCTCCTAGGGATATTAACAAGCCGCAAAACATTTGTTTAAAATGGATATTGAGAGCTCCACAGGGAATCCCTATGGAAGCTATTAGGTTGGAGATGGGTCAGGTAAGCTAGGAAATGATGGTTAAAAGGAATGCCTACTTTTTTGGTTAAAAGTAGTTCATACTTCCAATCCTTTATGAATAGCTTTGATGGAGGACCCTTGTAAACGTCCGTGGCTGAAAGAGATGGAAACTTATTTTGCTTGATTGGGTTTTCAAAAGAATTATATGGTAACTAAGGAGCTGACCCAAATCAAATACGAACTGATTCAACGATTTAAGGACATTGGAAGGCAGCAGGCGATAGCCAAAATAAGGGAAACCCCCTTCCTGAGGGACTATTTATATTTGATTCCAAAGCAAGGGTGTATGGCCTCTTTTTTGGCTCAGGAAATGTCCTTTAGACACAGGTATCTATTCCTGTGTGCTCGGTTAAATTCATTACCCACTAGAATATTTGAGGGACTTATATTTAAAATTGATTATGCTTGCCGATTATGTCTTTTTGATGAATTAACTGCCGAATCAGTTGAGCATATTTTACTTGAATGTCACTTGTATGACAAGATAAGACCCCAGTATTTAGCTTCATACTCATTTAAATATTTGGGGAGAACTTGGTCTGCTTTATTGAAAATTTTGTTGGCAGATACTGACCCACAGATGTGATCAATTGTGGGGTTCCTAGAGGAAACTTTTCTTATTAGAAACACATTTTTGAATTTTGAATATTTGGATGAGGATCATAGTACCAAATCTTTATAAACTTTATAATCTCTATAATTTTTATAATTTTTTTTTAATTTTGGTAGCTCTGTTAACTCTTGCTATACACTTTAATCTAAGTTATTTTGAATTAATAAAGCTAATGATAAGTAAATGTTTATTGTTAACCATTTTTATTGACAGTTATTATTTCATAGTGTTGTTTTTATATCCCTATAGTGATTTTGTACCTTAAAATACTAGGCTTTTAGCACAATTTAGTTTGTCTGTGTTGGACCAAGTACAGATTGATAATCTGAACTCATAACATCTTACTTGTCTTAAATATGTTTATGGATAAACTCATTTGAGTTTTTAATTCTATGTTTAGGTTACGCCTTATACTACTGGCTGAATAACTGAACAATTGTATGTTTTGTTTTTTGTATTTTGCCTTATGCATTCGCAATAACCAATGGTTAAGCATATTAATAAATACGATGATATGATGATAATGAAAACCTAACTGAAATCTACCGACAACCTACAACCTACCCTCCCAACGGGAGGCGCTGACAACTCCAGCCAGGAATGGCCCTATGTCTAACTGGATGGCTTTCATCAGGCAGGATAGGCAAGGATTTAATTCACAACTGGTTACCCGCATCACTCCAAGCACATCCTCTGCATCAGTGGGTGACACTAATTAAAACTGATCCAATCAAACAGGACAAAGCTGAGCTTTCACGATTTCATACTCTGACTCTGAATAGGGCTGACATCTTCATCATTAAAACCATGGCATGCTTTTTGTCGCAAATGGTCCTTTGTTGGCATAATTTCATGACGTATAGGGCCATTATGAATACCTCCACTGATACAGGGAATTCTGGTATTGGGGCTCCTTGTTGAAGTATGCAATGGTGCTTCTGGAGTTCATACTTTGCCCCCAGAATAAATGGCTGGCATTTGGGTATATAGTTGTCTCTTATAGGCGGTTGTAGGGCTGTGGACACTATGGTGTAATGCACTGAGTGGGAGCAACCTTATCATGTCTGTGGGGTATGCGTAAGCTATGCATTTGGAGTCCCCTAGGAAGTTTTGCTTTTTGGCCATTACTCTATTTGCTGGGACTCATAAACTGACGGGAGTTGTTACGCTTAGTTTCCATTGTAACTATATTTCTAAATCAAGGTGTGTACTATGATATATATTCTGTGTTTTTGTTTTATTACTGTATTGTAAAAATGTTTTGGCCACGCTTTAATAAATGACAATGACAATGAGTGCCTGCAAAGTCTCATCCTGTGGAGCTGTTCTGGATGGTAAATGGCCTGGTTAATCCAGTGTATCTCTAGTTCATCACAGAGATACACTGGATTAACCAGGCCATTTACCATCCAGAACAGCTCCACAGGATGAGACTTTGCAGGCACTATGATAGTGGAGAAGAAAGCTTTCTCTGCCACCAACACAGCATGGCATAGTTCTTCAAAAATCATCTATGCCACAATCAGTTAGCATGAGTTACACCACATGATCTCTTACCACTTACCATCCCACTTCCACTTCCTCAGGTCCCCCATATACCAGGGGGACCTATACTGTCACAGTGGTGGTAGCATACACCTGGGAGTAATCGTGTCAATGGCCGTGGTCAACAGGTGTCATTCCACAAGGCAACCAGGTCATCAACAGAGTAGCCGTCAAGATCAGTGGGCAAATACCCCCCCAGAGAGTTCTGGAAAACAATTGGATCCATTAGTCTCTGGGGGAGGAGATTCACTGGTCCACTACCCTGACAGTGGCATGGGGGGGTAGGAGGAACCTGGACTTTCAGAAGGTAATAGTCCAACCACAACAATGGTGTTATAGCAACACCCCCGATAATTGGATGACTTAGGCACCAGATACTTTTGAAAGACCAGGGTGTCTTTACAGATCACCACCACTCTGCTCCTCTCAACCCCTGAATCTAGCCTGGTGCTTCACCAAGTACCCAGCTGGCACCATTTGGGAGAATATAGTCCCAGATGCCTCATCCAGCCAAGTCACTGTAATGCATATGAGGTCAGTGACTTCATCCTGAATAAGCTTAAAGATGCTTGATGTTTTATTTGCCACTCTCCTGATGGCCTTTCTTCCTCTCCCTGCCATACTTCCCCATAAGCAACATGAACCCAACTGAACACCTTTACCACTGCTAACCTGCTTGTTGCTGCTGCGGGGGGCTCTGGAGCTCCACTCGCCTCATCGCCACCACCGCCGCTGCCGCCGCTGAGTCCCATTGCTGGGGCCACCGCCGCCGCTCTTCATCGCCGCCGGACATCTGTGGGGAGCAAAACATCTAACAGTGAGGTTGGGGGTTAGGGGGGGAACACAGAGGGCAGCCACGTGGGCTGTCCTGTCCCCTCCCCCCCACCCGGAAGTAGCGGGGGCATAAAGCCCAAGGGATGGCGGTGGAGCCGCAGAGGCTCGCAGGGGAACACCTTTACCACCGCTTACCTGCTTGCTGCTGCTGTGGGGGGCTCTGGAGCTCCGCTCGCCTCATCGCCATCGCCGCCGTTGCCGCCGCTGAGTCCCATTGCTGGGGCCGCCGCCGCCGCTCTTCATCCCTGCCGGACATCTGCGGGGAGCAAAACATCTAACAGTGAGGTTGGGGGTTAGGGGGGGAACACAGAGGGCAGCCACGTGGGCTGTCCTGTCCCCTCCCCCCACACCCGGAAGTAGCGGGGGCATAAAGCCCCAGGGACAGCGGCAGAGCCGTAGGCCGCGGCTGCAGGCTCACGGCCGAAGGGCCACGGCCAAAGGGCGTGGCACTTTTGGGGAACTTTGGGGGGCTGCAGGGGGTGGTAGGAGGGGTATTGTTTGGTTTGTGTGGGCTTTTGTTTATTTCTCAGGGCTAGGGTGGTAGGGTGGGGGTTGCTGGTAAGGGGGGTTAAAAGAGGGGGGTGGACCCAGGAACTTCCCCTGGTGAGAGCGGGGGGAGT
>QEPC01004157.1:411793-441126 GCA_003113815.1 Sphenodon punctatus | reverse complement strand
CAGGACCCCTTGGTTTACTGAGGGGCTGCGGTGTATGAAGCGTGTAGGCAGGAGGCTAGAGCGACGCTGGCGTCGGACTCGATCTGACTCCGATCGTCTTCTCCATAGGGCCCATTTGCGGTCCTATGTTGAGGCTGTGAGGACGGCGAGGAAGGAGTTCCTTGCTGTCCTCATAGCGTCTGCGAAGAACCAAAGAACCGAACCCGAACTTGGGTTTCGAACCGAATGACCGAACTTCTGAACATCTGAACCGCATTCTGTTGGTTCGCTACTGAACCAACAGGTTCAGTTCAGTAGCTGCCCCATTCTCCCTCCCAACTTGGTATGTGCAAACACGGTTTGGATGTTCAAGTTTGGACCGAACTCAGTCTGTTCGGACGTCTGAACTGAACGTCCGAACTCAACTCGAAAATGGCTGAACAGTTCGGTCATGTTCGCGTGAGTTCGGATGAGTTCAGGGACAGGAAAAACATGATTTCGGGCAGGAAAAACGTGACTGGAAGGGGGAGGCAGCTGAGGAGCAGACTTTCTGGCACCAGGGGTGGAGACAGTGGGTTGTTTCAGGGCAAAATGACACCAATACAGAAAAAAAACAACTTCAAATTCGGTATCGGTATCGATAGCGCTATTTTCGAAAGTTTGGCCAACTTCAGCCGAACCAAACTCCACCGAACCGAACAACCGAACCCAAACTTGGCTTTTGAACTGAATGACCAAATGTCTGAACATCCGAACCGCATTCTGTTCGCATATCCCTACTCCCAACAGGCACCCATCTCCAGCTCCTGATTACCAATCCCCATCCCTCAAATACGATAACTCTCAGAGGGATGAGGCCCTAGGAGACTGGGTGGCCAGAAAGTAGTCTCTAATTCTAGCATCCCTGGAGGCTGATTGGCAAAGGAGGCAGACAGAAGAAACCTCCCACTCCGCCAACCCAAACCAACTCTCCCCCTTCACCCTAACTCATCCCAACTACACCCATTTCCGCTGTCCCAATATTTATTTATTTATTTCTTTATTTCCTTATATTTTATGCTGCCCTCCATGCCTACAGCATCTCGGGGCGGCTTCCAACATAATATAAAAACAAAATGTACATAACGTTTTTTACAATATCTTATTTAAAACAAATTTAAAACACCCCCCCCCAGAAATTAACCCCACCACCACCACCCTCCCCTCTGAAGGCCTGGGCGAACAGCCAAGTCTTACATATACGTTGAAAGGCCAACAGGCCCGGGGCCAGGCAAGCCCCCTCCAGGAGGGAGTTACACAACCGCGACCCAGCCACCGAGAACGCCCTCTCCATTGTGTCCCCCCATCTTACACGGGGGACCTCCAGAAAGGTGCCCCCGGTGGACCGAAGGGATCGCTCTGAGGCGTGGAGGGCGAGGTGGTCCCCGAGATATGAAGGGCCCAGACTGTGCAGGGCTTTGTAAATCAATACTAACACCTTGAATCTGGCTCGGTACGCTATAGGCAGCTAGTGCAGAATACGGAGCACAAGTGTTATGTGCTCCCACTGCCCCGTCCCCATAAGGAGATGGGCTGCCGCATTTTGCACTAGCTGCAGACTCCGAACCAGAAACAAGGGAAGCCCCACGTAGAGCGCATTGCAGTAGTCTAGTCTCGAGGTGATGAAGACATGGACGAGAGTGGCCAGATCGGGTCCGGAGAGGCACGGTCGAAGCCCATGTACCAGATTCAGCTGGCGAAAGGTGACTTTAGCCACTGCCTCCACCTGCTGATCCAGACGGAGGCCCGAATCCAAAACCACCCCCAGACTCCAAACCTGTAGAGCAACAGGCTGGTGAACAATCCCACCCCCCAATAAAACCCACGCTCTTCATCCCTCATGCAAATACCGCCCTCCTCCATAGTGGAGCCCTGGCTTGAACCCCACTCCCTTCCTAGGATATCCTATGACCAAATAATGAAATCATTTCTTTGGAGATACAAGTCTGTTGTTCTACTCAGGCCTTCCGCATACCAGGAGGAATAAGTAGAACAAAGTATTGTTCTACTTGCACCATTACTAATTAATTAATTAATTAATTAATTCATTCATTCATTCCATTTATATGCCGCCCCCTATGCCTACAGCATCTCGGGGCAGTTTTTGCATCTATAAGATGCTGAATTATTGGGCATATTCTAATGATGATGTCATGATCAATTCACATTCAGAAAGAAAAAACCCCCAACAAAACCCACCTTCCAGAAAAAAACCCACAGTGAGTCTGATCCCAAACCCTGCTGTGCCTACACGTGTGCACGCATGCACGTGGAATCCACGGGGCTCCATTTACCTGCAATAGGAATGCGCACAGGTAGCTCCATATGCACGCGGCTCCGCACACGATCCTCAGCATTTGGGATCTGACTCATCATCATAAGATTGGACATTCAAAAATCACCTAGCTCAACCCCCAGTTTCATTGCAAGGCCTCCCTCATACTAGAGCTCAAACTTTGTTTTCAATTGGATTTCATTTCCAGTGGATCCATTTGGTTCAATCGTGATGGCAAATAAAAATTGGAACGAATGATCATTCTGATTTTCTATCGCAGGAATGATTAAACCAAATAATCACTATTTTGCGCATCCACAAAATGGCATCAACCATACTGCACATAAGCAAAATGACAACTACCATACAACAAAATGTACCCTGCCATATATTACTCTATGGCGGCCACCATCTGTGCATGTGTAGTACTGCTGATTCCATTCTACACATTCAAAGAATGACCAATTGAAATTTCAGTTGAAAATTTCTGTTGATTGGAATTCAGATTGAAATTTCAGGAGTGTTCTGTTTGGTGAGAACAGTTTCATGAAAATGGAAAGGCTCTTTCTAACCAACCCTACTACCTGGACACTTTTTGAAATTACCAATGAAGTAAATGCCACAACCTCCCTAAGCAACCTATTCTATTACCCAACTGTTCTTACAGTTAGGATGTTTCCCCTAATATTTAACTGAACTCTACTTTACTACAGTTTAAGCCTATTGCTTCCAGTTCTATTTTGGGGGCAGTAAATAATAGTTGGTCCTCATCTTTTCATGGCAATCAAATGTTGCATTATAAAAAGACCCAAAAAATCATAAAGGTTGATATTGGAAGGACATTGGGACTATTAAATCCTAGACTCTGGAGGCATAAATGTACCCTAACATACAATTACTTGTGGATCAACCAATAATCCTTGGTCTGTCATTGTCTACTCACCATCACAATTAATTGTGCATTATCTGTATAGGAGAAGGGTGAATGTAAACTGTCAAATTTTACTGTCAACCCAGTGGAACTGACAGATATTTCATTTTCTGGAGTTTTGAATCCTTGGAAACCTCAAATTAAAGTCAGACAATTAAGAATAATTGAACAAGCTTTACAGGGATCACTCAAAGTATGTTTACCAACGCAAGTTTCCTTCAAGCAGCTAATATGTCATACATTGGGTCAAAGAAGAAGCTAATAAAGAAGCTAAATGACTTGCTCTTTATTTTATTTCTAGTTACGCTTTCCCTCCCTTGGAAATTTGTGATAAAAGGATGGTTTTTTTTTTCATAGCTTGCTCCAGTTTTATCATTTATGGGCAAATCCTCTGATATTAAAATATTGTTCTAATGTAAACGGCATTTTTACTCCAAAATGGTATTTCCTATGCCACCTGTAATGCTGACACTAAATTGCTGCATACAGATATCTTTCCATTATGTATTGAAGGCAAAGGAGATTTTTATTTAAAGCATGAAAAGATTGAAGTAATGTCTTGATGCAATTTTTTGCTGCCTTTCCACCTGTCTGTATTAGGTCTTAATTTAGTCCTTAATGTTTTTCACACAAACCAAGAGAACATTATTTACAAAAGTCTAGCTGCTTCATGCATATTATTTCAACAACTGAACAAAATTAGGATGTGATCAAAAACCCACTGGAATTTTTTTTTGGTACGCCTGCATTTGGCCCACTCTATCCTTTGTACATGCCCTGTGTATGAGGTAGGACTGGTCTGAAGCAGCCATTCCAGTTTTGTAGAAAGGTTCTGTGAATTCGGGATGAATTCGGAATTTCAGTCAAAATTCCAACTGATTATTTTTTTTCAGTAGGAATTCTGATGAATTAATTATTTGGTTCAGAGTTCCGACTGAAGTAATTTATTTGTCTGGCATTCTGACAAAATGGTTCTGTGCATGCACCAAATGGGGTCCTCTGTTCTGCACATGCGCAAAATGCCAATTTGGATTTATATTTTTTGTTCATACCAATTGGAACTCGGAACAAATGATCAAAATGATAGTTTGTTCTGAGTTCCAAATGGAATGTGTGGGAATTTGATAATAAATGTAAGACAAATCAGGCAATGAAATCTATTGCCGAGGGAGATTGTGGGACTTCCTGTATTGAATGTTTTCCACAGCTGCTGTAATGAGCATCTATCCATTATGATATCAGTACAAGTTATCCTGTCTCAGAGCAGGGGGTTGAGCTAGATGATCCTGAGATGTCTTCTAGAGATGAAAGGAGTACCTGCCTGTCAACTTTCCAGCACTCTATTTGACTCAAAAATATTGGGTTTCATTCAGGACCCGATTCCGGTACCTGATGTCCCAGAAGGTTCTGGAATGTTGACTTCTGGTCCCAGAATATTGACCTTTAGTCCTGGTTTTTCATTTTTGTATCCCATTTTTTTTCCTTTTCCATTCCCAATTGCCTCTCAGTAACCAAAACATTGAAACATTGGTAGCAGAAATTACCCAAGACAGTACTTGAAAATTTGAGTATTACCCACAGGTAGAAAATGAACTACCCATTTCAGCACTGGACTCTTCCAACACTATGATTATGTGAAACCTCTAATTTATTTTACCCTAGTCAATGAGCAGCCTTTGGAGAGTGATGACTTTCAAGCATTGCTCAGTGAGGATGGAGCTGATCGGGAATTCTCCCTAGGCTGCTAGGAAGGTCAGATAAATGGCCAACATACTGTTATTAATAACTCCTCTGCCACAGACCTGTAGGGTAGAAATAACGGGTGAAGGCTACTACTGATGTAGACAGCAAATGGTAAAATGTCAATGGATTTAAACAGGCACAGAGTTAGGCCAATCTCAAGTTCTTCTGACAATCCCACTCAAAGAATTTGTCCCTTCTGTTGAATTCTGTCAAAGAGCTTGGTCTGTAGGCAAGTTGAAATGGGTACATGGGAAAAAAATAAGCTAATGTAAATCACAAATGGTTACTCTAACAAGTGATTCCTGCCCATTTTGGTTATTCCGTTTTGGCTTTTTCAGATAGTTATTTTGATATGTCAGTCATTTCAGTACTTTGGTTATGTCTAGAGGTGGGAAAGGTAAAGGTCTAGAGGTGGGAAAGGTAAAACGAAGGTAAAAAGGAAGGTAAAGGGGGGAACTTGACTGCCTCTCTGAGTCTAGGGGTGCTGCTCCAGCTGCCGGGTCTCCCTGCTGGATCTCTTCCTGCTCGGTCTTTCAGTGTGGGATGGAGGGAGGCCAGTGAGGAGGAGTCAAAATAAATACATAAATCACTGTGCATGCTCAAAATGGCTGCCAGGGCAGTTCCAAGCATTTGCTATTGATTTCAAATTGAAGTTTGAATTTATGTTTGGAACTGGAAACTGCATTTCGGTACCGAGACAGAGAACCCCGCAAGCATATGGTCCAACGTTACTAAATGCATGCTAAGTCTTATTTTTGAAATAACATCTCGATAGGGTTGAGAAGAATACACTCTACAGGAGCTCCTAAATCTTTTCATTGCAGCCCCAGAGCTGCTCATGAGAGTCTTTATTTTAACCTTTTGATTATCATAATAGTAATTAGGAATGCTGCAATTTACAAAACACTTTGGATTTCCCAGTGGAAGGAAAGACACCAGAGAAACTCAAGGCATCACAATAATTAGCCTTAATATTTTGCATTCCCAGAAGGCCCCTTATTTAAAAGGGTCCAAAAGCCACTTCAGAGATGAGAGTGCCCAGCCACGGTGGGTGGTGCATGGATGGCCCATTACACGGATTCTCAACCACCTCCACCCATCTCCACGCATGGAGGCACCTCAATTGTCCCCAATGCCTCTATGTGTGGAGATGGGTGGAGGTGGGTGGAGAGCAGGAACGCAGATGCATCTCCATCCACCCATCACACTGGGAGAACATTACAGCGGCGCTCCAGAGCCTGCACTGGCTACCAATAGCTTTCCATGCACGATTCAAGATGATGGTTCTGACTTATAAAAGCCCTAAATGACTTGGGCACCAAATCTATGAAAGAGTGTCTCATGCCTCATTTCCTCGTGGCCTCTGAGATCACCCAGGAGTGTCTTCTTGCAGAAATCGTCCGCCAGCCAAGTTTTCGCAACAAGGGAACACAGAGAGGCATTCTCGGTGGCTGCCCCACAACTATGTAACGCCCTCCACTTGGAGATTTGTTAAAGCCCAAACCTGCTCATCTCCTAGGAGTGTGGTTTTGCTTGGCCAGATGTTTGGCAGGCAGGGATAGGGTTGAGTGGAACTGGGTTGGGGATTTAGAGGGCTGAGGTGGAGTTTTTTTAGGGGATTTTTATATGCCATTATTTTTTTTTTATAGGTTGTAAACCACCCTGAGCTTAGGGGAAAGTGTTTAATTTAAATTTAAATAAATGAATAAATAAATCTGATCCTACTGGGCCCTGATCTTACTTGAACCTGATCCAGCTACTACTCTGCCTTGGTCCTGATCCTACAAAGACTGATCACTGCTGTATTGGACGCTGTTGTGTGCTCTGGTTTGAATTCTGCTTCTCCTTATTCCACTCCTGCCTGACCTTTTCCAGCCTTGCCAAGCTAACTCTGCTGCAGGCCCACCTGGCCTTTACCATACCAGACTAACCCTTCCAACATCACCACTTAGCATTGTTCTACTTGACTGTGCCACGTCTGTGCTAGCTCTGACATCCCAATATCTGATTCCTCGCTTCCTGAGCCAGGTTCCTGACACACAAGGCCTGCTATGTTGCAATTGCAAACACTTGGGGGGATGCTGATAAAGTCTGAACCTCTGCTTTTAGTAGTCAAGTCACGTTTATTGCGTGGCCTTCAGCCTTAGCAAAGAATTGCAAAACTCAAATATACATTGGGGGCAGGGGGACCACGTGTAAATATAATTAATGCAAATCAAATTTAAAATAGCCCAGGCACACGCCGGATAAACGAATATATCTAACACAGACCATGCCCCTCATTGGGCACTAAAAGGAGTAGTCCCCGTTCCAGCTAAAGGTCATTTGGAGGGAAAGGAAAAATGTCCTAGCCCTTCAATGGGCATTGAGACTGGACTAACTCAAACCCTGCTGGAGCTCCCATTAAGGATGGATTTAGTGGCTCAAACATACAAAGTCCTCGCCCTTTCATGGGCACACCTTTTGGTATGACGTGGATGTGAGGGATGTCAGCATGAGAAGCTGGACACAACGCTCAGCACCGTTATTCCTTTGTGTATGGAAGAGGCATGAAATAACGTGATGCTAGAAGATGTAAAATATGATGGATACTTAGAACAAAGTCATCCAGTGGTCGTGATCCCCACTACCACCACGCATGCCACACGGGCGGATTCCGCACGGTGCATGCATGCAGCATGCAGGGCTTGGGGTCGTCCCCAGTGACTGGCACTCAAGCAGAATCAATGGAGTCCACTCAATTAGCTGAAAACACGTGTTTTTCCATCTTGAAGGAAACTGGCACTCTAGCCCAACTGAATCTGAGCAGCATTATCAACACAAGTCTCTGGTCAAATCACAAGACATCATCATTAAGATTTTCAAATAGGACAAATGCTTTCTGGACCACATGTCAGATGGACTATCATGGGTGGGTATACATGCCCAGTATAGTCAACAATCTAAACAATAGTTTAGATTTAGTGGCTGGGGTGGAGAGGGGGGAAGGATTGTTTACCACAGATTTAGTTTAAATTAGAAAAAAAATCCACCCAAAGCAATTCAGGTAAGAACATATCAATATAAGACATGCCATACTGGGTCAGACCAATGGCCCATTAAGCCCAGCATCCTGATTCTGACAGTGGCCAATCTCAGTCACTTCAGAGAAGTAGGACAATCCATTCCCTGTTGTTCACTCCCACTTACAACTGTCAAAGAGATACGTCCCCAGTCTACTTGGCTAATAGTCAGCGGGCATTTTTACACACACCTTAAAGTGCTGGTCTTTCGATCTTCTGGGTTTCCAATTCCACAAGTAAGTTCCGGATACATTCTTCACACACACACTGCCCTGAGGCAGTTCCTCGATGCATTCTTCACATGAACACTGCCCCAAGGCAGCCTAAAGTAGCCGCAGCTATAGACGTGAGGGGATGTCATGGAAACCAAGTGATCACAGATGCCTGAAGCAAAGCAGTTTACCAGGAGAACCTTTTACACACAAAAGTTCTGGGAGAAGGTCTATGCAGAAGTTCAAAGATCCGGATGTTTAAGATCTGGGTGAGTGATTTGGACACACAGACAGTTTAGGATATAACATCCAGGAGAAATGTGTGTGTAAAAACACCCATTGATGGACTTGTCCTCTAAGAATGTATCCAATTGTTTTTTAAACTCACCCAAGCTACTGGCCTTGACCACCTCCTGGCAACAATTACTGTAGTAATGTGGCAAGGATAGAGTTAACGAGGCAGTCCTTAGTAATATGGGATGGAGATACCCCAGGAAGACCCACTCCCCACCCTCATTGTTCTAGTTTCGTTTCAGTTTACCTTGTGTGCTGTATATTGATTCCAAAATAAAGAAGCCTGCTGTTTGGGGCCTAGAAACCTCTGAGTAAGTCTTTGCATACAAGGGGAGAAACCTAAGGGAATACAACAGTGGCGATGAGGAAAACTTAGCAATGTCTTCCTATGGGAAAATAGAGGAATTTAACCCAGATACTGAGGACTGGCAGCAATATATTGAGGGACTGGGCCACTATTTCCTGGCTAACAAAATCACTGATAGGGATAAAGAGAAGGCTATATTTCTCAGTGTTTGTGGTAGTAACACTTATTCCCTCTTGAGAAGTTTGTTGCAGCCTCAGAGGCCAGGAGATAAAAGTTTGGCTGAGCTACAAGGGATTTTATCTGCACATTATACTCCACAGCCAAACATCGTTGTGGAACGATTCAAATTTCATAACAGGATGAGGAAAGAAGGGGAGTCTATCTCTCAGTATATAGCTGAGCTTAAGAAGATAACAGAACACTGCTCCTTTGGGAATGTTCTAGAGGAAATGTTGAGAGACAGATTTGTTTGTGGAGTTAATGATGAGAAAATTCAGAAAACATTATTGGCTGATGGGGGCTTGACTTGTGGGAAGGCGATAAAGGTGTCAACTGCTATGGAAGCAGCAGTGAAACATTTACAGAATCTACACCAAGGGCCAAAGAAACTCAACATGAAAGTATACATCAATTGTAAAGCCCACAACAGAAAAATAGAGACCCAGAGAGGTGTTTTTGCTGTGGGGGAACACATCCAGCCTCAGTTTGTAGACATAAACTGTCCCAGTGCCACAATTGCAGACAGATTCGGCACCTAGCAAAAAAAATGCAAAGGGGGCTACAGGACTATACAGCAAAGAGCAGGAAGCCAAAGGTGTTCCACCTGCAAGAGGAAGTGGTAGAAGAGGGAGAAGAAGAGGTCTATACTATATAGTTGGGGTGGGAATTCCGGTTCTCCCGAGATCTGATTTTGCCGGTATTTGGGTGTATCGGCTTAATCCGATAAGTCCAATATTTACCTGTACCGGCATACCGGATTTTTAACATTGGCCGCGGTACCGGATTTTTTACATTGCCGCTATTGAAGTCAATAGCTGCAATGTAAAAAATCCGGTACCGCGGCCAATGTTAAAAATCCGGTATGCTGATACCGGTAAATTGGATACCAGGAAGATCTGATACCGGTACATCCGGTATTCTCCCCGGTGTCCCACCCCTACTATATACTGTGTGATGGAAGAAGGGGTAGAACCTTATAAAGTAACTGTACAGCTTAATGATCAACCCATATGTATGGAAATAGATACAGGAGCCTCGGTCACAGTGATTAATGAACGAGTAAAGCAGACCTGGGCCCACTGGCAAAGGCCAGAGTGAAACTAAAGGCTTACACGGGGGGAAATATTCCTGTTATAGGCTTAGTAAGGGCCCCAGTGGGGTATAAAGGACAACAGAAAAACCTCAACGCCTTAATAGTAAAGGGGGAGAGGCCAAACCTGTTGGGTAGAATATGACTGAAAGAACTCAGGCTAGATTGGAAGGAAATATTCCAGTTAGATGATGTTGAGAAAGCCCCAGTCCTACAAGAAATTCTGAAGACTCACTCAGCAGTATTCCAAGAGGGGTTAGGTACGTTGCGAGGCATAAAAGCAAGGATTTACGTCCAGGGAGACTGCCAACACAAGTATTTTAAAGCCAGGGCAGTTCCATATGCCCTCAGAGAGAAAGTTGAAAGAGAATTGGATAGATTGGAGAAAGAAGGCATAATCTCCCTTATACAGTTTTCAGAATGGACCACACCGGTAGTACCAGTGGCTAAGCCTGACAGAACCATCTGCCTCTGTAGCGACTATAAGTTCACAGTAAATAGTTTCCAAATTAGACAACGACCCATTCCCCGCACGGAGGACCTATTGGCTGTGGGGCGGCAGGGGGGAGGAGAAAACATTTTAGCAAACTGGACATGTCCCAGGCTTACCAGCAAATGGAGCTAGAGGATGATTGTAAAAAAATTACCACAATTAATACTCACAAGGCGCTGTACCAGTATAATAGATTATCCTATGGAATTTTGTCGGCACCTGGCATCTTTCAGAGAGTCATGGATAACCTCCTAAAAGAGATTCCAAGAGTCGTGGTGAGGATAACATCCTCATTACAGGCAAGAATGAGCAGGAGCACCTTTCAACACTCCAGAGAGTATTTTAAAACCAGAAAAGGCAGGGTTACACTTAAAACAAAAGAAATGTGTTTTCATGATGCCTGAAGTGCAGTATTTGGGCTATAAGATTGACAAAAGAGGAGTACACCCGGTGGCCGACAAAGTCTTGCCTATAGAAAAGGCACCAGCTCCCAAAGATGTGTCAGAAATGCGATCCTGTCTAGGAATGTTGAATTATTATCATCAGTTCCTTCCAAACATGTTAACTCTCTTAAAACCCTTGCACCATCTCTTCAGGAAGGGCACAGAGTGGTGCTAGGGAAAGAAACAAGAGGAGGCTTTCCAAAAATCCAAGAAGTTACTCAGGTCATCAGAGCTGTTGGTCCATTTCGATCCTGGTAAGAAATTAATCCTGTCTTGTGATGCCTCATCTTATGGGGTAGGGGCGGTGCTATCCCATAAAATTAATGACAAAGAACGGCCTATTGGCTATGCCTCCAAGACTCTGAATAAAGCTGAATGCACCTACTCTCAACTGGAAAAGGAAGATCTAGCTATCATATTTGGCCTAAAGAAATTTACCAATATATCTATGGGAACCCATTCACCATCATAACGGACCACAAACCACTGGTAGGACTATTTAAGGAAGACAAAGCAGTACCTCCTATGGCAGTCACATGAATACAGCGTTGATCTTTGACCCTAGCAGCTTATGAATACAAAATCCAGTACAAGGCCGGCAAACAGCATGGCAACGTTGATGCCCTAAGCCGACTGCCGCTCCCAGACTCTGTCCCTATGGAAGAACGCCCGAGGAAGTAGTTTGGTTGTTGGAATATCTGGAACAGATGCCAGTGAAGGCTTCCCAGATAAGAGAATGGACCAGACAGGGTCCTATCCTATCTAGAACAATGTATTTCATTCTACATGGATGGCCAAAACAGAGCCCTGGAGAGGAGTTCCACCCATTTTTGTCCCGGAGCACTGAGCTGAGTATAGAGGATGGCTGCATCCTGTGGTGCATGCGAGTGGTAGTTCCCCCACAAGGATGACAAAAAGTTCTGGTGGAACTGCATGAGACACATCTGGGAATTTCTCGAATGAAAGCTCTGGCTCGCAGCTACATTTGGTGGCCACGCCTCGACGAAGACTTAGAAAAGATAGTCAAGCACTGCCCCCACTGTCAAGTACATCAACAATCCCCAGCATGGGCACCTTTGCACCCTTGGGAATGGCCAGGACAACCCTGGTTTCGCTTGCACCAAGATTTTGCAGTACCCTATTTGGGAAAGATGTTTCTGATGCTCATAAATGCTCATTCAAAGTGGTTGGAAGTACAGCCTATGAATTCCATCACTTCTGAAAAAACCTGTGACCAACTTCGGAAGATTTTTGCCACACATGGACTGCCTGTAGTAGTGGTCATGGATAATGTGCCCAACTTCATAAGTCAGGAATTTAAAGAATTCCTCTGCAAGAATGGAATTAAACACATCCAGACGTCACCATACCACCCAGCTTCAAATGGCCTGTCAGAAAGGGCTGTGCGGACCTTCAAAGAATGGATGAGGAAAATGTCCACGGGGAGTTTGGAGACAAAATTGGCTTGATTACTGTTAAAATATCGAACCACACCTCAAACCACGACAGGCATAAGTCCCGCCCAGTTATTGATGAGAAGGGGGATAAGAACCCACTTGGATCTGCTGTATCCCAACTTGGAGGAAGGAGTAAAAGGGAAGCAAGTCCTGCAAAAACACTGTCATGCCAGAGAGAGAGTTTTGGGATCCCAGGCTCTAGTCTACACCAGAGGTTTTAGTAGTCAAAATCCTACTTGAATTCCAGAACAGATCCAAAACCAAATGGGACCATTATCATTTAAAGTTGGGGTCAGTGAGGGCTGAGTGGTCCGGCGTCATCAAGATCACGTCCTCATAAGAACCAAAAAGAGACACCTATGGTATCTGAGCAGTTGCCTGAGAGGACTGACCTCTCACCCAAACTGAAGTCCAGGGGAGGAGCTAAGGGGGGGAGGGACCTGTGATCAGCAATCACCTCCATGATCTCCCCGCCTGGAAGTTCCAGAGCTGCGAGAAGGACAGACAAACTTGAGGCCCAGGGAAGAGGAGGGACGTTATCCAACTAGAGAATGGAAGGCTCCTTGCTCCTTGCTCCTTGCTATTTGGACAATTATGTCCGGGTGGTTAATTAAAGGGGGAGGAATGTAGTAATGTGGCAAGAATAGAGTTAACGAGGCAGTCATTAGTATTATGGGATGGAGATGCCACAGGAAGAACCACCCCCCACCCTCATTGTTCTACTTTAGTTTCAGTTTACCTTGTGTGCTGTATGCTGATTCCAAAATAAAGATGCCTGCTGTTTGGGGTCTAGAGAACTCTGAGTAAGTCTTTGCATATAAGTAAATGAGTAAATCTGTGTTTTTTTCTGTGTTTGGGGTTTGTTTGTTTTTGTGGGTATTAATTTCATCTCTCTTCAGCTCTAGCCATTGCCAGCTGACTAAAATCTCTCACTGTACAACCCTAATCAAAATTCCAAGAACGCAGCTCCAAATTCTCATTACATAGTCTCCTACCACTGATAAGCAGACCTCATTAGCAAATTCCCTGTGAACGGGAATGTGCACATGTTTATTGGCTTCATTTCATTGGCGGGTACAAGACTTATTTTATCACCACTCCTTATCTCAAGAGATCTTGTGATAGTCTCTTACAGAAGAAGCAAGGGTTGTTCATTTTTTGGATGCAGCCTCTACCAGTGCAGACTAATGCCTTTGGCAGGGTTCATTTTAAATCTTATCTGAGAACTCGTTCATTGTCAACTCCGGGCATTATCCAGGGTGGTCTGACTCTTTTTGGAGGAAAAATTGCTTTTTGTTATATCTGTGGTGCCTTGGGCTGTGTTAATCAGAAGGAACACATTTGAATGGGTGATAAATGCTAGAGGAGAAAACCATAAACTATCTTTATACTCCAGTGACATTACCTTCAATTTGTCTAACACAGAGGAGTCATTTAAGACAGAGATAATTGATTTATGGGGGGGTGAGGGAATCTTGAGTCTGCGAAGTAAGAGATTTTTGGCAGGAGTCACATCTGTTGAGAGAAATTGGGGAAGGGGAGCTGGTATATTCTAGTAGTTGGGGAGGGGGTTACTTTCTATCTCCCCTTCCCTAACAACATAATCTAATGGCTAGTCTATCTGAATTCTAAGGCAACGGGTACTTTATTCACAGAGATTTTTGCTGTCATATTTTCCCAATCACTCAGTATCTGTCAGGCTTTACTTTTAATTAGGGATGAAACAAATACCCATGAAAAGGGAAATTCCAGGTGAAATTGCAGTACCTGTTCCCATCTTGGTCAAATTTGAAACCAAGTGGTATATGTCACTTCCCAACTGATTTCCTATCTTACTGCTAAAGCCTACCATTTTCCCAGGCTACCATTTACCAATTATTACTTTTCTGTTAATTTTAATTCTCAACATAATGCCAATATAATACCATGATTTCTGTCTGTATTCTCTGTAGGCTGAGCTGGGTTATTCAGCCTACCATCAACTCTGTTCCTCTGTTTTTTTGTTTTGTTTTTCCTTCCCTTTTCTATATTTCACTTCTAAAAGACACAAACCTGGAAGAAAAATTGATACTCAGTAAGGAGGTAAATTAGTAACTCGGAAAGACGGTAATGGTAATGGGAGGGTAAATTGAACGTTGGTAAATTGTGACGGTATTTCATGGTATTTCAGGAAATTCAGTACCATATTGGTAATTGCAAAATGGTCAGGAATCATCTGTCAGTTCCCAAAATTAAAGAATTACCCATGAGTAGAAATTTAGCTACCCTACTTTCAATAAATCAAGTTCTGGAAATCTTGACATTTAATTTACCCATGTTCTAGCTATAATGATTATTTTAATCATATATTAATGTCTATCCATAAATAATTTTTTGTAGCTTTTGTTCCTCTCTGAAACTGAAGATCTGGTACACTCGTATTCCCATTTACTCCCTTTCTTTTGGTCTAGTGTGGGTTCAACAGCATCCCAGGTTTATTGTTTTCAATACGTTGCATGAAGGGTTCAACAGACTGTGATCAGAATCAGGCTGATGTAGGATGTTGTCAAACATTTGCAAGGATAGCAACTCTATGTTTTATCCTGGAGAGAAGAAAGCAGCTTGGGAGATCTTGCTATGATTAGGGGTGAAACAGAATATATGGGAAGATTCCAGATCTGATCCACCTATTCTGATTCAGAAATGCCGACTAACCATGCTAAATCTAGTTCCCGTTTTTGTCAGAGACCCATTTTGGCTCACCCTCTCATGTAGTCCATCATCTTGCACATGTGCAAGTCTCCACATGTATTTTAGTGTATGTGAAATGACTACTATAGCACTACTAGACATACACAGCATTTTAAAGACAGGTCCCTGCCCAAATGGACTTACAATCTAAGATGGCTGAGGGGAACACAGGGACAGACAGACACCCACATATTCCCACTTTTTTTTTTTTTTTTTTTTTACAGATGGGGAATTGAGGGTTGAGACTTGCCCAAGACCACCCAGTGAGTTTGTGGCTACGGCGGGATTTAAACCCTGACTTCCCTGGGCAAAGTCCAGCATCTTATCCACTACACCATGCTGGCTCTCAGTGGAAAGCTATATGGATTCATTAATTTGGACTGACCCAGTAAGGAGACTCATGCTGGATGTAGAAGCAGAACCCTGGGGGCGGAGTAACTTCTGCATATAAGCACAGTCCGAGACCCTCGCCTCGTTTCTTATTCAGGCTTTGTCTCCCCCTACTGGAAATGTTGTGTTAAAGCTATAGTGGAAAGCATCTGAAGGGCATGGCCTCTGAGATCTGTCTGCTGTTCCCTCTTACTCCTCTCTTCCTGGCTTAGAGATCCACTGCTCTTGCTCTAAGATTCCATTCCCATTTGCTCTTCCATCAGTGACTGCAGGAACCCCAAATTTTCACATACCACAGGAGACTTCAGGTGTATTTACATGAGCCTCTTCTCCTACATTATTCATTTCCTTTGGGAGGGAGATAACTATTTTACCATATTTTTTTCCCTTGAGTTGTTACTCACACTGTAAATTTGGCCATAGGCATTGCCAGAGCCACAACTACCAATTCTATAATGTAAACATGGCTGGTTGTCCCAGCCCCATGGTGCATTGTGTGGCACCTCTAACATGCAAGATGGATTTTAGTGACCCTTCTAATGTTATGAGGAATACACAGGAAGGACTTAGAACCATTGTTAAACCTTGGTTTGAGCCCTATCCCTTACTGGTTATCTGTGAGTCAAGAGTGAGCCTTCCTAAGACCCACGCTATTCACACAGATTTAAAAATGGTGTGTGTGTGTGTGTGTGTGTGCGTGCACGTACGTGCATCAGTCAGGCGGGAAAGCGGTTCTGCCATTTTCTTTGTCTTGTGAGATTGAGCCCATTTTGATTTCCCTCCTCTTAACTTATGTTTCTATTTTTTCTGTGGAGCCAGGAGACATAGCTGTCATAGCGACAGGAGGGACATTTGTCCCAAGGCCCAAGCTGGGGACATAAATCTTGTCCTGCTGCAATGTGGCTGGATGGAGACTGAGGGTAATTTCAGACATGATGGGCCCAGAGGCCCGCCACGCTGAACCACAGACCGGGATCCATTTCAAATCCTGATCAGGAATCAGGATGGCCATCCTTTAGACTTGCCGGCCTGATTCCTACCAGGGATCGGGGAAGGGGTGGCGCTGTGTGGTGCAATATGCGGTCACACAGCCTCCCCCCCATGCTCCCCCGGCTTCCCGCCCTTCAGGAGATGGGTGGGTGCAGCGGCCAATCTGGCCACTGTGCCCAATCCTGTCCCATTGTCTGGGCCATGATCCGTGATGTAACAGATGTTACTTTTGGTCCATCCCAGATTGTGGCCAATCTAACCATGGTTCTGGACCTCTGACCAGCGAAGGTCCAGAACCGTGGTTAGATTTTATCCCCGCCAGGTATTCACCATGGTGAACATCTGGCAGGGACTGCTCAGACATTACGGCGATCACGGTCACCACAGGGGATTCACTGTGGTTGACCGTGATCTCGTAACGTCTGAAAATACCCTGAGCAGAAGCAGAAGCATGTGTGGCATGTGGCATGCAAGGGACCCACCCAGTGGGCAGCACAGGATGGAGCAAGCACTTGCGGCAGCACGAGGGAGGCAGCACAGCCTCCAGGGGGGGACATGGGAGGAAAAGCATAACCCTTGCCGGTCTGTGCCGTTTGTAGTGCAAAAGCTGTGAGTGGGAGCTGTGTGGGGGTTCTACAGAGCAAGCTCAGACTCTAGCAGCATCCTGTCCCATCTGTTAACACCCCTAATTGACAGAAAATCGACAAATGGGCACACATTACTCAGCATTACCTCATGCGGCAGGCTCCACATTCTCTTAACCAGTGCCGTGGGTAGTGGGTGAGTGTTTCTGAGTGCTAGTTGCATGAACCTGACGATTTAATAGACAACCATGAAAAGACCCTCTTGGGCGGTGGGGGAGTTATCATGTAGGGATGTGCAGCAGGCACTCTTGGGGGAGGAAGGAAGAGAGGGGTGAGGCAGCAGAGAGGATGTTGGTGGGCTGAGTCCATTTCTTGCACATAGGCCCATTCTAACCTAGCTATGTCCCTGTGTGGAGCTTTTGCTGTTTCAAAAAAAAGAATTTAAATGGGAAGCATGTTTCTACCTGCATTTTTTAAGAATGTATTTATTTATTTATTTATTTAGCAAATTTATATCCCGCACCTCCTGTCACAGGCAGCCCGGGACGGCTAACAACAGCAATCAATATAAAATATAATAAAAATACAGTATAACAATTAAAACATATCCCTCAATAAATAAACACTAATAAAAGCACAGAACCCCTCCTCCACCCTCCTCCAATCCCCATCCCCCTTCCCAACCATCACCCCTCTCCCTCGCCAAATGCCTGACGGAACAGCTAGGTCTTGCAATTCTTACAAAAAGTCGGGAGGTCCGGGGCCAGACGGGCCCCCACCGGGAGGGAATTCCAAAGGTGTGGCGCGCCACTGAGAATGCCCTATCCTGCATGGAACCCTGGGAAACCCAAGTGACCTCCAGCAAAGTGCCCCCAAATGACCGCAGTGACTGATCCAGGCCCTGGGGAGTGAGGCAGTCTCACAAGTTTATGAGGTGTGGATGGTTACCCAAGGACATTGGGTATCCTATTACCTGAAAATACCCGGTATTATTGTTACTGAGTGTGACACGGCATAATGGAGACATTGCCTAAAAGACACTGGCCCTTTAAGAAGAAGCATAGAGCTCAACTGAGAGATGTCAGGCCTATAAAAGGCCCAGGTCAAACCCAGTTAAGCTGTCAGAGTTGGAAACTGAAGGGACTCTCCAGGGTTGTAACTTACAAGGGCCCAGGAAGAGCTGAAGGAAGCCCTACAAAGAAACAACTTTATCTAGAGGCTTGAAGGAGGTGTGCAGGTCTAAAGAGACTTGAACTCATTTGGACTCACATGGGATCTTTCCTAGCACTGTGGACTATGCTAAGAACTGTATACTTACCTGCTAAGATGTGAAAGGCCCTCCATTGTTGGGAGAAGTTTTCTGGTGGTGGGCACACGGACTGGCTGTTGGGGCATGTGTGGAGGCCAGTGTTAAATTGGGAGAAACCCCTGAGTTAAACTGAGGTGTATCAGGAATCTTTAGGTCTATGTGGCAGGTGGGAGAGTTATCTTCCCCAAACTCATAGTTGCAGACAGTTCCCACGTCACACTGAGTTATTGAGTTACGATTTTACTAATCTGTAAATGTTACAGAGACCAGGATTTTGTGAAATGGGATGTGTTTTAAATGTTTATACATTTGTATACTTATACATTGGATTGTTTTTATTATTGTATTCTATTATTATGACCAGTTAGCTGCCCCATTAGTGAGAGGGGCGGGGTATAAATGAATTTAATAAATAAATGATAAATAAATAATAAATAAATGGTAAATCAGTACCAGAACTCTGAAAAATTGTGACACTACGTCAGAAAAATTGGTACCAGAAGTAAAAAAAAATCACGACAAAAAATGGTAAATTGGTATACTGGTAGCCCATTGGGCACTAATTTGGCCCTAATTCATACCGAATGTTACCGGCTGGGTTATGTGCTGCAAACTTGAAGAGTATACCAATTTTTGCAGTTACTCATTTCAGCTCTTTCACACCTCTTGCTGCTAAGTGTTACTTCTGAGTCCGGGAGAAACAAACTCTTGCATTTGTGTGTGTGTCTGTGTGTGCGTGTGTGTGTGTGTGTGTGTGCGAGGTGTTCACCCTGCTACCAGAAGTCAACCAGGCGCCATTGGAAAAAGCAGGCACTGAGGAACTTACATATGCTTGGAGATCTGGACTTGTAAAACCCCCAATGTCAAGGTCATGTTCATATGCCCAAGCATGCGTGAGTTCCCCAGTAAACAGATGTTTCCAATGGCACCCAGCCAACTTCCGGTAGAGGGGGTGAACGCCTAACTCACACACACACACACACACACACCACAAGTTTGGTTCCCCTGGACTCAGAAGTCTGGGAGAAATTACTCTCGTCTAAAAACACCCTTTGTAGCCTGCTTCTGCATCAGCAAGAGGAGATTCTAGTCCCTGATCCAGCATCCCTTGAAGCCAACAGGAGGTTTTTCTTCAACTTCATTGGGCAATGAATCATTCCAAAAGATGCATTTTCAAAGCATGGTTTGGGGATACTGGAAATCCTATTGACTTTATTAGGATTCATGTTACTTAGACCCCCATGCACTGAGTGAAACACTTAAGGAAAAGTCATTGATTTTTGGAATTCATGGTTGATGAATTGCTGTACTAGGTTTCTGCACCCCACATCAAATCCCATACTTCAGCATTAGCATATCTCTGTCTCCTGTGTGGGGTCAAATAGATTTTTAAGGCTGCCTGTCTGCTTAGACTTAAAGCTAAGCTTCCCTTGCAGACTTGTGCTTGGTATAGATTTTCTTACAAATGCTGACAACCTCCCTTGCCCCAAAGGAAGGGATTAGTTGAGATAACCTTTTGAACACAGGCACCTATGGTGTCAGAGCTTTAACTCTGAATTATTGGTAAGCTCTGGTTAGGAGAACCCCAAGTGTTTTTAGTTCACATTGGACAGCAAACATAAAAATTCCTAGTTCCTCTAATCTTCTTTTCTAAGCATTGCTTCAAATCAAAATGAATCAACACATTGTATTTCTTTCCTGTTTACTACTGTCCCTAGATATATGCCATCCTTTAGCATATAACATTAAACGCCTTCCATCTAAGCTCTGGGTCCCCAAGCTGGGTCCTCTTTGAAGTCTGTTAGATCTTGAATCAATTCCTTCCTTTCTAGATGTCATGTTTATATTTGTTCAAACCTTATTCTCAACAGGGCCTCCACACAACACCCAAAAATGGTGCAGGTTGGCAAGCACTTTTGTCGGTATCTAACTTGGAGGGTTGGGGGGAGGAAGGAAGGGTTGTGATAGTAAATAAGACCATTAGTCCATCAGAGAAGATCGTGAGATATTTTAGTAAAGCTGAAATGAATAGTAAAAAAATTGTTCGTGAGTATTTCTGAGATTCTGAGGACCAGTTCCAAGTGTTTGGTTGGTCCTCAGAAACTCGGATGAATACTTGGTACTTGGTAAAATACTCAGTAAAATAAAAACGGGTACCAAGTATTTTCTGAATACTGAGTGTCAAATCATCTTATACAGGGGCAGGAAAGACCCTATATGTTGGTCCAAGTACTTGACTGAGTACCTAATACCGAGTACCAGGCAGAATCCTCGGTTACTCGGTACTCGGTAAAACCGAGTCAATACTCGGTAAAAACCAAGATACTCAGTAAAAACCAAATAATTTCCAATTCTGAATTATAGCATTAACTTTTAGATACCAGATTTTAGCCACACTTTCCAGCATGCTGCCTGTTATGCCTTTAATTCTTTCCATCTCTACCCAACTTCAAATCTCTCCAAAAAATCAACCTTCTTCATTATGATTTCCCTAGTTTCTCATCCCCATAGTCTTTCCCTGATGTTTCCTCTACTGTCATATCATTACAGTGACCTTCTCCCCACTAACTATGATAATCATATGAAATAACAAAATAAGAAATACCATACTGACTCAGACCAATGGTCCATCGAGCCAAACATCCTGTCTCCAACAGTCGACATTTTTGGTCACTTCAGAGGAGTATCCAACAAGTTATAATGGAGTGATCTGATTCCTGCCAATCACTCCCAGCCCCCTACATCCCCCCCCACAAAAAAACCATGTATAACATCCATTAATGGACCTATCCTAAAAGAACTTATCCGTTTTTAAAAATTATTATTTTTAAAAGATCCAGCTATGCTACTGGCCTGGCTGCATCTTCTGGGAAGGAATCGTCTAGCCAGGGTTACTCACTTAGGGCTCATTCAGACATGGTTTAAAGAGCACTTACAAATGTGGGTGGCAGGATGTAAATGTGAAGAATGCTCACCCAGATGATGTCTGAAAGGGCACCACGCACATGATTGAGCTTGTCGGTGCACTGGCACAGGCACGCTCTACTGGCCCGAGAAAACCAAGACGGTAGAGCACACCCGTCAGGACGCCAACAAACTGACTCACGTGTACAAAGTCTTTTCCAACACCATCTAGATGCGCATTCTTCACATTTGCACCCTGCCACCGGCACTCTTTAAACCATGTCTGAATGAGTCCTAAGTCTTCCTTTGGGCGTTAACAAACAACATGACAATAGAAATGTGTATCGGTTTTTGTTTGATCTCCTACTAATCTCCGAGACCCCATTCATTTTTGTAATTAGGACATGAAAATTACCGAAAGGGATGATTATTTTATATTTATTTCT
This sequence comes from Sphenodon punctatus, assembly GCA_003113815.1. Taxonomy (NCBI): domain Eukaryota; kingdom Metazoa; phylum Chordata; class Lepidosauria; order Sphenodontia; family Sphenodontidae; genus Sphenodon; species Sphenodon punctatus. The sequence goes on along the minus strand of QEPC01004157.1, from coordinate 419,229 downwards.
ACTGGCATTTTTTATCCGCACCTTCCTGCCTCTGGCAGCTTGGGGTGACTTACAATAAAGTCTCTAAAATCATACAATATAAAATAAAATATAAAGTATAGTATCAGTGTCTAAAATATATCAAAAGGTCTTCAAAATCAGAATCAAAATCAAAATTAAAAACAATTCCCCCTCAACCCGCCTCCCATTACCCATTTCCCCCGCTACAATCCTGGTGAAAAAAACCTATTTGCGGGACCGCCTCACCCCCTGGGTTCTGGATCAACCCCTGTGGTCATCGGGGGGTGCTCTCTTAGAGGTCCCCTGAATTTGCTGGGGGGCCACGATGGCAAGGGCCTTCTCATTGGCCACTCTGTGGCTATGGATCTCCCTGCCAGTAGAGGCTCATTTGGCCCCAGATCTGCCTTCATTTCAATGCTGTAGCAAGACGTGGCTGTTCCACCTGGCTTTTGGGGGGGAGGATGGTTAGGGTGGGGGGAATGGGTTAGGGTGGTGAGTGGTAGGGGATTTTTATTCCTCCCTTTGTTATTTCTTTTAAAGTTGTTTTTAATGTTATTAATATTTGATCTTGTGCGCTGCCCAGAGTTGCCTGTAGTAGGATAGGGAGGTTAAAAATAAATAAATAAATAAATGAATAAATAAATAAATGAATAAATATTGCAGTGGCGCCTGAAGGAGGGAAGATCCGGGGACAGATGGATACCCACCGGGAGGGAATTCCACAGTCAACCATGGCCCAGCCACCAAGAACGCCCTCTCCAATGTTGCCCCCCACTGGGGAACCTCAAAAAGGGCACCCCCGGCAGACCACAGTGACCAATCCAGGACCCGAAGTGTGAGGCCGTCCTGCAGATAGGTGGATCCCAGACCAGTTAGAACTTAATAGATAAGAACCAACACTTTGAATCAGGTTTTCTATACCTGTGCATCATGGAGTGCGGGGGCAGAGTACAGCACTGGCAGCACAGTACAGTACTGTAATTACAGTACAGTAATGACAATGGACAAAAACGAAGGAAAAAATCATCCATTATCATTACAAAAAAAATAAATCAGTTTGTATGTGCAAAATGGTTGCGCCATTCTGTGCATGCTCGCCCTTTGCAGAAATAGTTCCAGCAGCATCATCATTGTTTTGGAAAAAGGGAAGTCAGTCTGTGACTGCACAGAATGGTCCAGTGCAAGCACAGAGTGACTGACTGTTTCCAAAATGGTGATGATGCTGCTGGCATTTGGGGAAAGGGTGTTCATGTGCAGAATGTCCCTGGTGGCCATTTTGCACATTTTCAGATTATCTTTTTATTTTTTAATAAAAGGAAATGACAAAAGAACAAAAATGACAGGGGGGTTTTACGAAACCCCCCTAAAACCAACAATATTTTGTAGGGATGGACGAAAGGATCGCGGTTCGGGTTCGTCTGTTTGGTTCGGCTGCGTTCGGTTCGTCCGTTTGGTTCGTTCGCCGGCTTCGGGTTCGGCCGTTTGGTTCGGCCGTTCGGGAAATGTTTTGTTATGGGTTTTTATATATATATATGTATATATATATATGTGTGTGTGCTTTTTTGTTTTTTATTTGGGTTTTTATGGGGTTTTTTGTTTTTTATTTGTTTTTTTTGTTTTTATATGGTTTTTTAATTTATTTATTTTATCTAATATTATATATATCTATCTACACTAAATCTAACTGCTATTAAATATTCTAAATGCTATGAACTAAATGGATTATCTAATAAGTACACAGACCTACTCCTACAAACACTTAAACTAAATCACGTACGCTATCTCTATCACTAAGCTAACTCCTCCAACTGTCTACAGGCTCTAACCTATCTATCTATCTATCTATCTATCTATCTATCTATCTGGGATGTGGGAATCACAAACAACACAAGGTTTCAGTTTAAGGTTTCAGTTTCATTTCAGTACAAAACTTAAACGAAACATAAAGCAATCTAATAATTCTACTCAGCGCCTGCTGTTCAGGAACAGTGACTAGCTCAGAAGGTGCTGGGAAGGGGGGAGGCAGATAGTTTCGTTTCTTGCAAGCCTCTCCACCCTTGGTGCCTGGAAGTCTGCTCCTCAGTGACTACCCCTCCCTGTCACGTTTGACCTTCCAGTGAACCTTTTTTTGCTACCCAAACTCACCCAAACACGATCCAAACTGACTGAACGTTCGGAATTGAGTTTGGTTCGGCCAGTTCATGTTCGGATTCGGGTTCAGGTTCGGTCATCCAAACAGGCTGAGTTCAGGCCGAACTCCGAACTAACAATAACCCCCCACAAGCGGGTGTTTTTATTATGGCTGTCTATTAGATGGCCAGGATCTCGCAACAAGTAGCCACCACTCAATGAACACTCACTCACCACTCCATGGCACTGGTTTAGAGAATGTGGAGCCTGCCTTGTGAACTAATGCTGGCTGATGTGTGCCCACTTGTTGATTTTCTGTCAATTAGGGGTGTCAACAATTAGGACAGGAGACTTCTGTATTCCGGGGTTACTCTGTGAAGCCCCCCCACAGTTTCCACTCACCATTGTCATGTGAAAATGGTACAGACCGGCAAGTGGTTTACTCTGCCTCTGCACCCCATGACACACAGGTACAAGAAACCACCCCTAGTGTAGTTTTCTGCTTTTTCTTGGTTATTTTCTCTTTTTCAAGTGCCTTCTTGGAGAACTCCAAAAACTAAAGTAAACAGGCACAGCATCAGGGAGAGTGAGTGAAGAGAGAACTCACTCCCTGGACCTTTCTAGGCACACTGCTCAGGACTTCATAGTTCTGGTAGACCTATACATGCATGGAGGCTGTGTTCACCCTAATACACAGGAGGAGCTGGCCAGTGGGCACCCATTCGCCCCTCATGAGGCCGCATTTGACCACACGACAAGTTCCACATTGGTGGAGATGATGCAATAAGTGGGGGTTGCAGGACACGTGGGGGGCGAGAGTGGGATAACAGCTAACAGACAAGCAGGTGGCCACCCAACTGGGGTATGCTATTGTGGGCTACTGTCTTATCTGTTTTATTTTTAGGGTGCAGTGGAATTGGTGTGTTGTTTGGGGAGGGTTAAGCGATGGGTTGTAGTTACTCTTGCTTTTGGTAGGAAGTGGGTGGGTGGAGAGCAGGGGCATGGCTGGCTTGGGTGTGAATCAATCAGCAAACCAGCTTCGATTGGATTTGTGCTTGAAGATATCTCTATCTCTCTCTCTCTCTGCAGTAGAGGTGTGCACCTGGGGCCCATGCCATTTTTGTTTTCATTATTTAAATCTGTCATTTTCATATTCATAAATATCAAATTGTTGTTTATATTTTTGCTTTCGCTTTTGTTTTCCATTGTTTCAATGGAAAACACATTTTCGGTTGTAACTTTTTTGTTTTTCATTATATTTGGCTGACACCTAGAAGGACTGTACCTAGAATTTTAGGCATTAAGTCTACCAAATTCCAAAACAATTGGATAAAATAATCCAATTTATAAGCAGTTGAATTATATTATTTTGCAAATATCTTCATATACATTCTTAACTTTAACTTCTTTGCCTCACATTTAATGGTGATGAAACTTGGCAAGTTTACACCCCTTCCTATATTTACGATCTCTGACAACTTTCAGAAGGATTGGGTGAAGGGTCCTGGAAGTATAAGCAATTAACTTATAAATGTATTTCTGACTTTATCATCTTCATAGTCCAACCAGTATACATGAAATTTGGCAGGGCTGTATATCATGCATTCATGATCATCTTTTCCAAATATCAGAAAGATGCAATAAAGGGTCGCAATTGTATATGCCTGCACAGCATATGCAGAAAAGAAGCCTATGCCAGGAATTCTCTTACGTGTCACTGTGGTGTAAGATCAGTTTGTGATGCCAAACTGGTCAGCAGAAATGTCAACCAAATATCCTCATTCTGTGGTGTTTATTATTATTATTATTATTATTATTATTATTATTATTATAGCACAAGCAATGTACCTGGCACTTTACAAAGAATAAGATAGACATGGTCCCTGCCCAGCAGCTCTCCCCCACTTGTTACTAGGAAGTCAGAAGCATCTATTTAGGAAAGAGCCAATAGAGATTCTTTTATGTCCTCTGTCACAGTGCTGCAGAATGTGATTGTGATGATAATTGGTCAGCCTAGATGTGTAAACTACGTGTGTTTTCAGACATGATGCTAACCACACTTTAACCACACTTGAAAATTTGTATGCATGTTGCAGGGCTGCATAGGACACCAAATACAGCCCTGCAATATGCATACAATATGTTAAAGTGTGGTTAAAGTGTGGTTAGCGTCATGTCTGAAAATACCCTATGTCTCCTGATTGCTTGGATGCTATCTCCAAAGTCCCAGTTATATCCCTTCTATGACTGCCTGAGGGCCGCCCCCTATGCCCACCTCGAAGTCACTACCAATTGGTCCTGTAAAGCTGGAATCATGCAGTAATTGGCCAGTGAACGTGTCTGTCATTCTTTTGGGTTGCTCCACTTCCTATCTCCTACAGCCTCCCTCCCCCTGCCTTGCCAGGTACCTGCCTCTGACTGGCACTGCATGTGCTGCTATTTATCTGAATAATGGTCTTCAAGGGGACAACTTCAATTGATTATAAAATTGGAGCCCTTTATAAAATTTTCCTTCAGTGTGTCACAGATGACAGGAAAGGTGTGGGATACATTCCTGTCAAATGTCTTGTACACAGGATGGAATATAAAAATGTTAAAGCTAGGAATGTATTTTCAGGTTAATTTCTCATACCATCAGGACCCTTTATCCAATCTTTCTGAAAATTGGCAGAAGTGTTAATCTTGTGGAGAGACGTAATATTCACAGGTGTCATGCAAATGGAATGGAAGATAAAGAAGTTGTATCCATGAATTTGTATGGAGCTTTTCTTAAAATCACAACATTCAATTGCTCCTAAAATTGGTTACCTTTATCTAATAATTTCTAAAATTGGTACAGATAGTGCCCTCCATTGGGGGTACAAGGCCCCCAAGTTTCAGCAGAATTGAATAAAAAATAAAAAAACGTTTTAACCTGAAATACGTTTTTCAGGTTTTCCCCTTTATTTCAACAACAAAAAGTTATTTTCATTTCTATTTTCATTATCATTATTTGTCATTTTCCTTATTGCAATAAACGTAATGAAAATGACAATTTTCATTATCGTTATTGTAATAACAAAAACAACATGCACACGTCTACTCTGCAGTCTTTCCCTCCCTCCCTTCTCCCTCCCTGACTTGAAATGACTGCACAGAGAGGGAACTGAGCATCCTAATTTGCTAAAGTGTGTGAGGAGAAGGGAAAGAAAGTGGAAGTTCCTGGCTTCCTACCTCCGTTCATAAGTCCTTTCAGGATCAAGGACAATCAGAGTACTAACCAACTCAAGATTGACAACCAGGCCAAAAGGGCAATGGAAGAACGTATTCAAAGTCCAGGCCAAGTTCAAAACCAAAGGAGCAGTACAGCAGTACAGCAACAGGTCAAGCAAGCACTGGTTCACCAAGGCATAGGCAGTAGCAATTAGGGGTGAAGAGCCAGGGATCAGGATGGCAGAAGCAGCGATAGGGAACCATGAGGCACAGTCAGGGAACCAGAAGTCCAAAAGGCAGGGGTCAGGAATTCAAGTCAGGAGGCAGCAATCCAAGCACAGACAGTGAGAGCTATTCATTGCTCTACTTGCTGTCACATGGATTAAAGACTGAGCAGGCTCAGACAAGGACTAATCAGGACATTGAGAGTGGAGACCTCATCAGGCCATCCCAGCTAAGGGGTAAAGTCAATGGGACCAAAACAAAGGCCCAAGTCTGGTCTCCCTGGTGGTGCAGAGGTGCTATCCACCACCAGGGCCCAAAGAGTGCCAGTTTTAGACTCCAGTCCCTTACAAACTTTTGTTAGCGACTGTCTGTAACTCTGGAGAAATTTTCCTTGCTTACTTTAACTTGAACTTAATTTCTTTTCTAAAGGTTTGTTTTATCTCGAAGCTGGTGCGTGTTCATTTGCTGAAAATGGTTGCAGGACTCTGAAGTATTACATGGTACATTTGTTAACACATATTAGCACCGGTCAGAATTGTAAAGAAAGATGGTGAGCCCATTCCCAAACAGCCCGGATCCTGCACGCATGTGTACATGCGTGTGGTTTCCATGGGGATCAATATGCCTACAATAAGGATCTGCTCAGCTTGCGTGCAGCTGTGCATGCGCTTGGCTCTGCACACAATCTGCAGGGTTTGGGATGAGCACGACTGCCATGATCAGAGGTGGAAACTATGGTTTGGAATGCAGCTCATTTTCCCATAAAAATTCAATTTACATTTTTAACTTCATCAAAATTTGTATTTCTTCATGGAATTGTAAAAGGTGTGCCCTAATGACATTTTGTTTTGATGTTTTGCATCAGCCTAAAGGAAATGTCAGCATTTTTGCAAATAAAAATTCTTAGAGGTATATTCTCCTCCCCAATCCTCAAAGAATGGTTTTCAAACTGTTTTCCTTTTTTAGGTTGTCATTTAGAAATAGTTTATCTGTTAAATGTAACTTGTGTCTCATGTCTTTGGGTGGGGCTATGAGCTTATCTTTGTAGCGGATAGGAGTATTTGTAGAAACAAACAACCCCCCATCACAGTCTATCACCATTAATTCAAGCTATCCCTAGTGGATACTGAGAGCTATTAACTAGTAATTTGAGAGTAGGACAAATGTTATTCCATGTAACAGCGGGAGAATTGGCAAATTATTATCTACCATAAATAGAGTAACCTTGGAAAGTTGGAGAGCCATAAAATGCGTGTCACAAAGACAACCCTTTGGATGAAAAAGAACCCAGTATTAACCAGCAACAGGGAGCCATCAGTCTTCCTGATAGATGGACAGAGATTAATCTGCTGCTCACTGGTTCATAGCAAATCATGCAATGTCTACCTTCTCCTCCACTAAAAATGTTACTCCCTTTACGTGTCAGAATTTTCTCTCGAACATAGATTAATCTGTCCTTTCCTTCAATGGCAAACTTGTACTGTCTATCTTAGTTCAACTCTAATAACTGCCTCCCATTTTTATTCCATCATGTTTCGCACCAGCAACTTTTAACAAATGCGAACGGCAAAAGGGGTTTTTGCTTTTTAATCACCCTAGGATATGACTCACTTTTGCTGGTGTCCAAATCTCCTCCTACATGAGGAGATTGAGACTTTTCAGATTTCTCAGTCTCACCTCTGCTCAAATTCCCTTTTCCCTTTCAGTCTGGATGATCAACCATGTTGACTGCACCTTAAAAATCACCCTATTATTCACAACCCAGTCATGAGATGTAAAATATGTGTGGAAATAGCTTTAGTACCCAGAGTACCATCAGCTTTAAAAACTGCTTATTCTTAATATCATACCAGTGTCCCAGCTCAATATGGCCCTATGACCATATGATA
>QEPC01004157.1:375363-389954 GCA_003113815.1 Sphenodon punctatus | reverse complement strand
GGGGGGGGGGGGGCAAACCCTGAACGGACTGAACACTGAACCCCCCAGTGTTCGCACATCCCTAGTTGCAGGAGCATCTGGATCGTGTCAGTTTTCTTGATTCCTTGCAGTCGGGGTTTCGCCCAGGATATGGCACCAAGACTGCGCTTGTGGTTGACGATCTCTGCCAAGAATTAGACCAGGGCCATTCAGTTCTGCTGATTCTATTAGATTTGTTTGAGGTGTTTGGTACCGTTGATCATGAGATGTTGGTGACGCGCCTGCGGGATCGTGCAGGGGTGAACGGTACGGTTCTTGACTGTTTTCACTCCTTCCTGGTGGAAGAACTCAACGAGTGGTACTCGGTGATTATTTTTCATCACACTGAGACCTCTTGTGTGGAGTCCTGCAGGGTTCTGCTTTTTCCCTTTTCCTGTTCAACATGTATATGCAGTCACTTGGTGAGGTGGTCAGGAGGTTTGGCGTACGGTGTCATCAATATGCTGATGACACCCAGCTCTACTTCTGTTTTTCATCAGACCCAGGCCCAGCAGTCTCGGTGATTAACGGGTGACTTGAAGCTGTGGGGGACTGGATGAGGGCAAACCGACTGAAGCTGAATCCTGACAAGATGGAGGTGATGTTGATGGGTAAGGTGGCGGGGGTAAGAGCTCCCATCATTGATGGGGGTCTGCTCTCTGCTGGTTCCCCAGGTACGGAGTCTGGGGGTGCTCCCTGACTCACAACTCCGCTTGAATGCTCAGATGGAGGCTGTGGCAAGGAGTGCCTTCTGCCAATTACATCTGGTGCATCGGCTTCGTCCGTATGTTTTGGACTCTGACCTGGCCACCATCATCCATGCCTTCATCAGCTCTACGCTTGACAACTGTAATGTACTCTACGTAGGGCTACCTTTGGTGACGGTATGGAGACTGCAGCTGGTGCAGAATGCGGAGGCCCGTCTCCTGGTGTAATTGGGCTGCTGGGAACATATTACACCGGTTCTTTGGTATCTGCACTGGCTGACTGTGGTCTTCTGGGACCGATTCTAGGTGTTGGTGCTTACCTATAAAGCCCTGAATGGTCTCGGCCCAACCTATTTGAAGGACCACCTCTCCCCCGGGTTCTGGATCGCCCCCTGTAGTCATTGGGAGGTGCTCTCTTGGAGGTCTCCCAAGTCTGCTGGAGGGCCACAATGGAGAGGGCCTTCTCGGTGGCTGCCCCACGGCTGTGGAACTCCCTGCCGGTGGAGGCCCGTTTGGCCCCGGATCTCCCCTCATTCCGACGCTGCTGCAAGACATGGCTGTTTCGCCTGGCTTTTGGTGGGAAGGATGGGTANGCTGTGGGACTCCTTGCTGGAGGAGGCCCGGTTGGCCCCGGATCTCCCCTCATTCCGACGCTGCTGCAAGACATGGCTGTTTCGCCTGGCTTTTGGTGGGAAGGATGGGTAGGGTGGGGGAATGGGTTAGGGTGGTGGGAGGATGGGGATCTTTTATATCTTCCTTGTTGTCTATTTTAAAAGTTGTTTTTAATGTTAGTGTTTTATATTGTGTGTCGTCCAGAGCTGCCTGTGGCAGGATGAGCGAGTTTAAAATGTTTTAAATAAATAAATAAATAAATAAATACCCTATAATTGACTCAGCAAGCTCTCACAGTTCTCTCAGCTTCACTAGAGCCTAAGAAGGTTGTGTGTTATTTATTTATTTGTGGGTATTATTTACATGTTTGGGTAGCCCTTTGAGTGCCTGAATAATATCTTCATGGCAAAATGGGTATTTGTGTATCTGTTTTTGTTGTTGTTGTTGTTTACTCCCCTCCCCCAGATATTCCATTTTGGATTTTGGTTAGGTTAGTTTTGTTTATTCAATCGTTTGTTCATTTGCGTATCCTGGTTAAACCCTTTTCGGAAATTGCTTACAAACAATAGTGCTAATACTGTCAAAATAATGTAATTAATCATCAGACAAATATGAGCTAACAAATGAAAAAAATGGAACCTCAAAATATGAAACAGGAAAAATAAACTGGGTGCCTGATGGACCGTAAATGGATATTGTTCAAGCCACCATTTTTTGTTTGTGTAGGATATATTCAACAGTTTGGGTAGGATATGTTTAGCCATTTCTTTTGGGTATGGCCATTTTGCATATGTAAAAATTGCTTGATTGGAATTCCAACCTGAGATATTTTTATTTTTTTTTCCAATCAGAATTCCATCAAGGTTTTGATCACTGTTCTGATTTCACAGATTTTTTTTTTGCGGAACTGGAATAATCAATTTGAACCACCCGTACTTCAGACTGTAGGAGAGAAATCCTGTCTTTATTGAAATCAATGGTAACAGTCCTATTGGCGTCAATGATTCCTGGATGTCACCAGAGGAGTGTTTAAATGTACTTCAGATGAAGGTGCAGTGATCGTACCTTTGTGGAGTAGCGGACAAAAAGCAAGAAAGTGGGGAAATAAACAATATGATACAATCTTTAATGTCAAATTGAATGACTCTATAAAAATAATCTCAACAATAAACCAATGAGATATTATATACAATTAATGTGCACAAACATTTTACGCACTCATATGTGTTGATATGGTGGCCTCATCACAGAACCTCCTTGAAATTCTCATGCAGTCATGATCGTTGTTCTTAGGCTCCATAAAATAGCCAGCCTTCCTTGGACTAGTAGCTCAACACTGTACCATTGCCACAATACACCAATGTGCCATTGCCACAATTTCACACGACTTGCGAAAGTAGTGGAACAATGTTTCTTCCAATGCTTTCTGAGATTATTCCAACACTTTCCAAGACTATTTCCGACACTTTCTGACACTTTCCTATGCTTTCTGTTAATTTCAATAATTCTGATGTTGCAAAGCGAAATGCTTATGGAAAAGATGCGGAAAGTCACGGGCAATTCTGAAATGGTGGAATGAAATATTGACATGGAAAAAGGAGTTGCCACTTCAGCCCTAGAAGAGGGTGAGGTCAATGTGCGGATATGGGCAACACGGCCTCGCTCTCAGCATGGCGCAGCCCCCTCTATGATGGGTGGGTGCAGCAGTGTATGAGGCCACCACACCCACCTGGAAAAGCTCCTGCCACCAGCAAGAGTTAGGTAGAGCGGACCATCATATGTGAAGGCCCGCTCTACCAAAGATGGCTTTCCCAGACCATGGCAGGATTAACTCCAGATTGTGAGTTGCCAGGGAGCCCAGTTCACAACCTGGAGTTAATCCTGCCACAGTCCAGGAACTGTTTGCTCCCACCCACACAGTAAACATCTGGTGGGTGGGAACAAATGTGACACCACACCATGGATGGTCATGCCAGGTTACAGTATGGCACCCATGGTAGCGTCACATCTGAAAATACCCATGAGCTTCTTCATATTCTACCCATTGCCTCTTCTCCTAATAAAACAAGGATGTCATTTGGAAACAAGGAAGCTCTCAGTGTCATCTTGTCTTTCTGAAACTCTGTTTATAGTAATTCCCTCTGACTTCAGGGATACTTTGGTGACTGAAGGAGAGTTGATTAGTTATAATCTTCCCAGCTGCTCAGCTCATCCAACAAGTCACTGATGATTTCAACAGATGGTCCTGAATTTAGACCATTGAGAAGTTTATGAGCCATTCATCCTCCTTCAGACAATCCATCACTGGAAATAAGGAACAGAATGTTGTGCTAATGTGTTGTGATATAAAATATTACAGGATATATTTTTCCTCAGCAGCATCCAAATGTAGAGTCATAAAACTATAGACCTGGAAGGGACTTCAAGTGTGGTCTATTCCAACCTCCAACACTGAGGGAGGACTCACTGTACCTTAACCATTCCTTACAGATGTCTATGCAGCATCTTTTTCTGTGAAGACGTTCAAGTGAAAACGGTTCCACAAGGTGTTGGTTTTGACCTTTAAAGCCCTAAATGGCCTTATCTGCAGGACCTCCTTGACCTCCGGATTCTGGATTGCCTCTGCGGTCATCCAGGGGTGCCCTCCTCGAGGTTCCCCTCATTTCCCGGGTGTTGACCATGAGGAGGGTGTTCTCGGTCGCCGCACTGCGGCTGTGGAACTACCTCCCATTGGAGATCCACCTGGTCTCAGACCTCACATATTTCCATAGACAGTGTAAGACCTGGCTGTTCTGCCAAGCTTTTGCCGAGGGAGACGGAATGGGTGGGTTTGGCGACGGTGGAGGGTTTTTATTGTTGGGTTATTTTTATTGTTGGGTTATTTTTAAATGGTGACTTTTATATTATGTGTTTTAAAATGGTGTTAGCCGCCCTGAGTTTCTTGTGCAGGAGGGAGTGACATATAAATGTAAGAATAAACGCAAAATAAATAAATAAAATTCCTCAACATCTGCTTAAGTCAAATTTCTGATAAGCCAAATTTATTTACATGGACAGAAAAATTTAACTAAAGCAGACTCCATTGTCTCTTTCGTGATCTATTTGAAAAGCTGTTCCCCAAATAGTCTATTTTGCAAGATGAAAAAAGGTTGCTTGATCCCAGGGTTTCCAGGGCATGAGTATTGCTCTGCTTCTCAGTAGGGATGTACAATCTGTTTCATTTTGATTAGCTATTAAAACAAATGGAGTCCCATTCATTTTAGTAACTAATGTTTGGGGGTGGGGGAAGTATGTATATGCAAACAACATATGTTTGCTTTCATTCATTTTGGGGGTATTTTTGCTTAATTTTAATTTTAAAAATTAAATTAAATTTCTTTTTTTTTTTTTTTAGAAATCACTATTCATGCACAAATGACCACCACATTATTCATTCTGAATCTGTGCATGCCCTTTTCCAAAATGGCACCGGCATGTACATGCACAAACCAGTTCCCCTTCTAAAAGGACAGCTCTTGGGTTTAAAAGTAAATGAGAAATAAAATGAAAAATGAAGGGTTTAATTATGGAAACTCTGAAAATGGATGGGATTTTAAACCAAAATATGAAAATTAAACTGGAAATGAGCTAGGTAAGTGTTGCACACTCCCTACTTCTCAGATACTTTGCCTTCCTTTTTCTTTCATTTTATTTTTAATTAACCAGACTAGCTCCTATGATTTGTGTCAGGACGGATATTACCCGTGCTCTGTGTTAGATATAGGGTGCGATCCTGTGAATAAGATCTGTAAGTTTGTAAGATTGGTACGTTTTGCAGCCAATACAAGTGGGGGGCTGGTGAAGTGATAGGGAAACCCCCCGAACACCTGGGGGTAGTAGGAATATATAGGGGTTGTTTTAGTTATGTTTGTTGGCATCATTTAAATTTGTAGTTATTGGGAACCTGTCCCCATTACTCTGTTATGAATTTGTATTGGGTATGACTTTGTTTTACCTTGAGTGATGGCCCGTGTGGCTAAGCTTACAATAAAATTATTATTATTATTACATTATTACAATATTGGTGGTAAATATACTTTCTTATCCTTCTCCATTGAGAGCAAGGGCAAAACTCTTGGCTTCAGTAGAAGCAGAAAAGAATTCGTAGTAATGGCCAGCTGGTGTGCATCTACTTGAAGTCATAGGTCAGCGTTTCAACTATGTATTTTTTATAAATAATTCATCTTCTATTATTGAGCATATAGAAAACAAAGGAAATCAATCAAGGGCTGCAGTTTGCACAGCGTTTGCACGAAGAAATCCCAAAGATTATTTTCCATCTCTGGTGTGGGTTCATAATAATGGTCCCCCTAATCAAACATGATACAGGGTGACTGACAAGCTATTCATTGCTTAATTTTCTTCTGCACCAATACCATTTTTATTCAAAACATTTGTTGTTGACTAATAGAAGCTGACTGTGAAATCTTTCCCACTGACTGAAGGCTGATTATTTTTCGTATTGTCACTGTCACCACACATTTGGTCTTTTAAGCTTTGTCATTACAGACGCATTTCAGATATCTTTTTGATTTTATATCATGACATTTTGGAGTCTGTGATCCATGCTTAGTTAATTTTCGAAAGAATGAAATTGGAAGTTTTGACTACCAGGCAATAGAATTTGATTGTGTTATACCATCCATATATGCAACAGGACTTGATTTTTTAAAAAAGAAGACATGCTCAGGGACATTTGCACCACAGACGGTTCTATCTTATTTTAGTCTGAAACAAACATTCTGACGGGATACCATCTCCAATGGATCTGGTTGGTTCGTTCCGCGGAACAAATGATTGTTCTGTCAAAATGAATGGAGGGAAAGGGGACCTTTTTGCACATGTGCAAGATGGTGCCTGGTCACGCTGTGCATGTACAAAATTGCAGCAGCCATACACAAAATGGCAGTTCCATTACCGCCACCACCATTTTGTGCATATGCATTTTGGGTGGTCAGCATTTTGCACTTGCATGAAAGGGCTGGTCGGAATTCCGCAGAGCTGGTTGATCATTGTAGGGTGTGTCTAAACTTTGGTTTGATAGTTAGGCCATCTTGTCGTGTTGTGCCTCAGTTTCCCCCAACCGAAAATGCGCTTAGTGGTCCAGGCCTGACATGATCTGGTCTGGATATAGGGCGCTCTTTTCCAATGTGTGGAATTCGAGTTTACACTTTGCTAAACAGCCAGCCAGCTCAGCAAAGTATTGTAAAGACCAATTCATTTATATAAATGAGGCTATGAGACTTTAAGAATATTATAAAATATGAAGCAATAGTTTACTTAAGTGCAAATAAAGACATAGTACAAAAGAAAGTGTCAGTTAAAAGTACATGACTTGAAAATACATGTCTTGTTCAAAGAACAGCTCTTATTACAAGTTCAAAGATATTAACATCTATAAGATATAACATATGCTCTAAATATTATTGCTATGGTTAACTCAATGCATCATATAAGATATAACATATTACCCAGTCCTTTCCCCATTCTGCCAGATGAAAGAAATGAGAGAAGCTTCAGGAAAGGAAGCTTTCTGAAAAATCCATCTTTCCTTTCTCTTCTTACAGATTGACATTTGCTTGGAAGTCAGCTAAAAATGACGTCAGGTCAAAACTGCTGACAGGGAGGGGTTTTTCTCAAAATACCTAGTAAGAAGCCTGTTGATACATTCTAAAACAGGTTGCTATCATATAAGATAGGATTAAACTCCAAACAAAGACCATCTAATGTCCCTGGGGCTGTCACGAGGCTACCTCTGTGCTAAAATCTTCCAGGCGGCTTTACGCGAGATGATATCTAGATGGCGAGATGGCGACCATCAGGGGAGTCCGAATATAGTTGCCCAATCTAGTCATGTTAGCAGTTATCTGCTTTGGGCGCCTCCAATGGATGTGATGTTTACCTTAGTTTACCGGTCTTGGCCAGTGCTAAATGGCTTTTTATGTCAGCACGGTTTAATGTTCTCCCTGTGAAGGTCCTGGAAGGGAGATTCAATGCTATCCCTTTCTCCAATAGGCTTTGCCCTTTTGATTTGTTGGAGGAGGAAACTACTGCTCATGTATTATGCTCTTGCAGATTGTATGATGACTTGAGGGGGAATTTGTTGGGGGAATTTTTCTCCAAGTATAGGGGGTGGACACGGAATGCATTGGTAACATTGGCATAAACAGGTGGGAGGGATGCGATTACTAGTCAAGTGATCTCCTTTTTATCCCAAGCTTTTGTTAGGAGGAAATTGTTCTTGGGGTTTAAGTTGATTTAGATGTATGATATTTGTGGTTGATCCACAAGTATTGAATTCTGGTTTAGACGCGGTGTGGTTTATTTTTCTTCCTGTGGGTTTCTATGTATATTATGTTCGTATATGACTATGACCTTGGTTACGTTAATAAAGCTTGAATTGAATTGAATTGACTCCAAACAAACAAGGCCTTTTCCTGCCCTGCCAGGGAGTCACTTATCTTGAGACTAGTCAACAGAAAATGTGGATTTTAAGAGACAGACTTGATTGTATCATGTATTCCAGAATACAGGCTGATATTCCAGTATCTGGTCAAGAGTTCAGTAGAAAGGTCACTATAGGACAGCTCTTTAGGAAGTCATCATACAGAGAGGCTAATTCTGATTCCCAGTATATTGAAACACAAATGGTCAAAAATGTATGCCTATATACAGGATACATGACAATCTTGTCGGTTCAGTTACAAAATTGGTGGGGTTCCAGTGCCAGATGGAAGCAATAGGTCGGAAGTTGAATGGAAGGGAAGTGTCTCTATATGAGGTGGGGCTGAATTGATATTCACCATTGCTAGTATTTACAGCCCACAACTTTACATATCTCTACAGATCTGGAGTAGGATGGGGGCAGCATCACCCAGTAGGAAAGATGCAGTCCTGGGTTGGTGACATAAACATCACTCCTCCTTCAGGGATCCTTTCTACAGGGTTCCTCCAGACAATGAGTGCTAGGCCGCAGCCACGGTGGGTTAGGAAGCCAGGAATGGATAAGTAGTAAGGCACTAGACCCAAGGGTTATTGGTAAGGTTAATTTTTTTTTAAATGAAGTTGAAATTAAGTTGAATAACTTTGCGGCCATTACTACCCATTTTTTGTGTGTTTGTATCTCTTCCCATAGATGTGGGGGCAAGTTGATATTTGTGCTTTCAAAATTTGTGAAATCTCTTAAATTCCATCTTTGAAGCAAATGTTCACACCAACTGTACAATAGACCAACCTCAGGCAATCACTAATTCGGACAAGTTGCTTTCCGTAGTGCACTCATTGGCACATTCTTGCGACTGATGATGTTATGTTCATTGTGGAATAGTTTTCCCAATGGAAATTAAGCTTCAGAACTTGGGTCATTTGAAAATAAACAGGTCAGGTCACTTGGGTATATTCTCAATCAAAAAAACTTATTTAAAATGGAGCTGAGTTAAACTGTATGCATCAATGATGTCTGATTGTGAAGGGAAGGGTCACCAACCTAATGGATTGCCTCACAACAGAAGGGCAATTATAGCTAAGCTATTGGTGAGGGGAAAACATGGATTAATTTATTTTTTTACAAACTAAACCAATGGTAAATATTAGAGGAGACATGGAGGGAGTCTGAGAAAATTGAGTGGTGAGATAATCCCCTCAACAGCTCTTCCAGTATTGATGCTTATGTCTCTCACCGATTCAAAGCAGTTGCTGTTTTACTGACCACCAGTCTTTTATTTTTATAAACTTCAAACTAAATCACTGCCTTTCCTCAGGGTAAAATACACAGATGATTCCCTTTCTGGGAGCACACTTTTCCTCATGCAAGGCTCTAGCCATTGTTCCCTGAGAGGAAGCCTTTTACACCATTTGATTTACATTTTTGTGCCTTAAAAACCCTCATCTTCTGTCTCAGGGTAGTTTCCTACCCTGGTTGCTAATCTCTTGCAAAAATATGCAATTTAGTTGCTCTCCAATTTTGTCCTTTTAGGACATTTTCACCTGCACACAGGTACACAATATCCCCAAAGGAAAGCTGGTTACCATTAACTCTGGGTGTGTGTGCGCGTGTGTGCACATGTTTGTGCGTGTGTGTGTGTGATTGAGAGAGAGAGAGAGAGAGAGAGAGAGAGAGAACAAAAAAGTCCTGGGGTAGAAATTGATCCCAATGCATTTTACCATAGGGTAGATCAATGTCCTGGACTGAGATAGAAATCTACCCCAACACATTTCATGTTAGTTTTCACATTCAAGCAATGTAAGTGCCAAAGGACTGGGGTAGAAATCTCCCCCAATACCCATGTAATGTAATCTTTTTTTTAGCACAGGAAATGAGCATTAATAGCCTGCCCTCTTATGGAAAGTAGGTTCAGATGACTCAATCATTTTGTGTGGGTGGGTGGGTTTATGTGAAGTTTTGATCCACCTGAACTGAAAAGACTTTTGCTATCTGTGGGTAATACTCTCATTTGTGAGCAGTCCATAGGTTACCCATTAACCCCCAAATACTGGGTATTACCATTACCGAGTTATCAAATAAGAGATGTAGAAAGTAGTGTGCCCCAGGGATCTGTATTGGGACCAGTGCTGTTTAATGTATTTGTTAATGATCTGGAAAAGGGCGCTAAGAGTGAGGTGATCAGATTTGCAGATGACACCAAGTTATTCAAGGTAGTTAAAACACAAGCAGACTGTGAAGAACTGCAAAAGGATCTTATGAGACAGGGTGCCTGGACATCTAAAAGGCAAATGAGATTTGTTAATTTATTTATTATTTATAATGAAATCTGTATGCCAGCCCCTCCTGCTAAAAGCATCTCGGGGCAGCTAACAACATATTAAAACACTATTAAAACACAATATAAAAAACACTATACCCCCCACCCTAACCCAACCCACCCACCCTTTCTCCCTCAGGAAAAGCATGGTGGAAAAGAGGGGAGAAAGAGGGGAGGTCTATGGAAAGAGGGGAGGTCGGTAATCAGGTGGACCTCCAGTGGGAGGGAGTTCCACAACTGCGGTGTGGCCACAGAGAACGCCCTCCACAAGGTTAACACCCGAGAAACCCAGGGAACCTTGAGGAGGGTACCCCCGGCCGACCGCAGGGGCAGATTCAGGACCTGGAGGGTGAGGCGGTCCTACAGGTAGGTGGGGCCCAGGCTGTTCAGGGCTTTAAAGGTCGAAGCCGACGCACTAGATGTAACTTGGCGAAATGCCCCTTTTGCCACAGCCACCACCTGGGCATCCAGACAGAGATTCAGGTCCAGGAGCACTGCCAGACTCCGAACCTGAGATACCAGGGCAGGACGGACCCAATCAATGATGGGGGCCACAACTCCGCCGGCCTTCGCAACAACCATCACCTCCGTTTTATTGGGATTTAACTTCAGACGGCTCACCCTCATCCAATCTCCCACAGCTACCAAGCACCAGGTAAGCACCGAGACTGCCGTGTCTGAGTTGGATGAAAAAGAAAGATAAAGCTGGGTGTCATCAGCATACTGATGACACCGTACGTCAAACTCCCTAACAACCTCCCCCAAAGGCTCCATGTACACATTGAACAAGAGAGGGGATAGGATGGAACCTGTGGGACTCCACAGGTGAGGCCCCAGGGATAAGATGAAAAATTACCCAGGTCCACATGCTGGACTCTCCCAGTCAGGAAGGAATGGAACCATCCAAGAACGGTTCCACCAATCCCTTCCCGGTCCCGCAGCCGAATCACCAACGACTCATGGTCAATGGTATCAAGTGCAGCCGAGAGATATAATTGGATCAACAGGGTCGAATGACCTCGGTTCAACTCATGGGAGAGGTCGTCGACCAAGACCACAAGTGCAATCTCTTTGCTATATCCAGGGCAAAAATCTGACTGAGAGGGATTGAGAAAGTAAATCTGGTTCAGATGCTCATGCAACTGACGAACCATCACCCACTCAATAACCTTCCCTAAAAAGGGAAGGTTAGAGACCGGCCGATAGCTGGCCAGGACGCCAAAGTTCAATAATGGTTTCTTGAGCAGGGGCCACACCAGCGCCTCCTTAAGATACTCCAGCACCCTGCCCTCCCCCAGGGAGGCTTTGACAATCCCTGCAAGCAACGGCCCTAATGTCGCCCTACTGGCCTTAACCAGCCAGGACGGGCATGGATATAATTCACAATGGGAAGAACTTGCAGCTTTGGGGGATTGGAGGGTTGCCCCATGGTTGAAACAAATAAAGGTGGTATGGGGTCTAGAGGTATACTTGAACAACCTAATGAATCGGAAACTTTGAAGATGCTATACACTCCTTCGGTTCCAACAGGTGAAAACGACAGTGCTGGAGGGTAGGCATAGGGGGGTCCCTTACCCCAACCATATATGCTCATGCTCTTTAGGGGGTGTTGAAACTATGGAACATTTTTTGTTATCATATCCATACTATGAAATGCTTAGGCTAGTTTGGATTCAACCATTGGTTGGGGGGATAAATCTATGGAGCCAGGACAGGGCTATGAATGGCTTCTGAGAAAGCCAAATCCAGACGATCAAATGGTAACTTAGTAATCTGGTTAACTGAATGCCTGTAGAATGCCAAACTGGATACCATTGAGTATCCTACTAGATAACACAATATCTGTCGAGATACCGTGTTGTAGTGGATACTCATTTCAACTCTACTCACAGTTTCAGTGCCTCATTGGGTACTCACATTGCTCTCCCCACTCAGACCGTAAGTCTGTGCTGCCCGAGGTGATTTCTGCAAGAATTTAGCCAAGATTCCCAATTCTGCAAATATTGTCACAATTTCAGTGGCAGAAAATACGTGAGTCTCTCGCTGTTTGTAAACTAGTGTTCCAGCCTATTCAAAACATTTCCCCCCCCTAATTTTCACAGCAGGTTTCTCATGTAGTACAGAGACTTCTTATTTACCTCTGTTTGTGGAGATGTATGGGAATATTCTTTCCCATGAATGAATATCCAAATGAGTATTTGTTACCATTGCAAAATTAACTTTTCTTTATTTGTTTCTTCTTTCCAATATTTAAATACTTCCATACTTCCAAATTTGGCATTCAATACTTAATTCACTTTGTTACCTTTGTATTTTGGTGTTTTGCTCAATTTTGGCTACTTTTTTCCCCTTGTCATTCAGTACTTTCATGATTTTCTGCTGCATTATGTCCACACAGATGGAACAATTATCTTCATATTCAAAAATTTGTGACTATTGCCAAAGACACAAAGCACCAAAAAATGAAAATGTCAAAGTAACCGAAATATGAAACAAGGAAATACCAAATCACTGAAGTACTACAAAATACCTAAGTGAATTCCCCAAATGAAGATTCAAAACTATAAACAAATACATGAGCAAATACTACTTTGTGTCCACTTCCCTATTAGAAAAGTGCTTTGTAGTCCCTACACTCAGATTTGAATATACTGAATTTCTTTCCTCCATACATTTTGCATGATTTCTTAGGGAAATTATGAGAGATACACAATGGTGGGGATGGAACAAATATTCCAAGAGATAATCTTGCAGTGTTAGGCTGGATTCAGACGTGCTTGTAAATCGCACAGCCACGCCAGCGGCATCATGCGATTTAAAGCACCGCGCACTTCCGGGTTGGTCTGAATGCAGTGAGGGCGCACATTTCAGCCTAACCCGAACTGTTGGAGTGCGGTTTGAAAAGCTGCTCTGAGCAGCTTTTCAAACCACACTCCAACAGTTCGGGTTAGGCTGAAATGTTGCATTCAGACCAACCCAGAAGTGCGCGGTGCTTTAAATCACATGCTGCCGCCGTGGCGGCTGTGCGATTTAAACGCATGTCTGACTGCGCTCAGAGTGCAGCGGGAATCAGCTGACTCATTGCAGTGTCCCAAGAGTGGGCCTATTCTTTACCCCATCCATTCTTTTCCCACATATTCACCAGTGTTCGCACTGAATATTCATTCCAGATCCAATTAGCGGGTATAATATTTGTCCAGGAATGCACCCAACACCCATAGGGATTTTTCTCATGGGTGCCCCGCTCCCACTGCACATGTGTGCGGTGGGGGTGTGTGCAAATGCTGCCCGTGATGGGTGTGCGGTCGGGGGGCATCCGTAGGGCGGCTCCCGTGCTCTATCTACCTCATTCACCTCCACCCATCACCCACCCACAGAGCAACATGTTCCAATGCCGGTTGCTCCATGCGTGGAGGTGGGTGGAGACTGGTGTGCGCCCATGGGAATGGCTGCACGCCCACCACCACACACCGTGGGCACACAACCACCCCCCCACCCACGACAGCCCATTTGAAAAGGGCCTTAGATAATTATACTAGTGAAGCTACAGATCACTGTCCATAAGCTTCACTCTGCTCACAACTCTGTATGTCTCAATAGAGTTGTGCAATTTCCTATTGTTTAATTAATTACGAAAAAATAGACCCACCCCCATTTGGTTTTGTACCTAAGGTAAGAAAAATGAATTAATAAGCAAACAACATTTGTTTGATTTCATTTGTATCTATTTCTAATTTTTGTTTTATTTATTTATTTTTTTTAAATAATGGTGCATGCACAAAATGGCACCTAGTTCCACTGGCGGCGTCATTATCATTTTGGAAAAGGGCTGCACATGCACGGAATGGTCCCAGCGGCCATTTTGTGCATGCAAGGACTTTTTTAGTTTTAATTTCATTTTGTTTTATTTAATAAATAAATAAATAAAAATGGTAGAGTCCTTTACTAGCCCCCCCCTCCCCACCACTGAAGTTGAGCAGGTTTTTGGAAGCAAAAACTAAAATGAATATGTTGGCTTTCAAAGTAACGTCCAGATTTTGGAAAAAGGGGGAAAGTTTTCTTTTATTGCATTCAGCGCCAAGGTCGTTTCCCAGCTTATAAAA
The DNA here is from genome assembly GCA_003113815.1 of Sphenodon punctatus. Lineage (NCBI taxonomy): Eukaryota > Metazoa > Chordata > Lepidosauria > Sphenodontia > Sphenodontidae > Sphenodon > Sphenodon punctatus. The sequence continues at coordinate 375,713 of QEPC01004157.1, read as the reverse complement.
AATTCAGCCTGAGGGTGGGACATTTCAGGAAGTTATGAGCGATTGAGTACACCAGTCTATAATGGAAATGTTCCCAGACCCTTAACCGGGACCGTTGCTAGGGGATCGTGTTGCAGTACCTAAGCGCATTGATGTGTTTGTTTGTGTTTCTTCGGGTGATTTCAGACGTGACGAGATCACGCTGAACCACACTGAACCACGGTGAACCCCGCGGCGGGGCGAAAGGCCCCTGCACGTCTGCACAGCGTGCGCCAGATGTTGGCCACGCTGAATCTGCAGATGGGGTCAATTTGAACCACGCTTCCCGGGCTAGCCGGGGGAAGGTCCCGGGAAGCGTGGTCAAATGGACC
>QEPC01004157.1:350476-367546 GCA_003113815.1 Sphenodon punctatus | reverse complement strand
AAAGCATGCCTCAGTGTGCCTTCCTGCCTCCCATACCAAGGTGCCTGTCTTCCCACCTAGCTCAAAGCCTGCCCAAGCCCACCTGCTCTACTGCCTCTCATGCCACGCTGCCAGTCTTCCTGCCCAGCTTCTCGCCAAGCTGAAAGCATGCCTCAGTGTGCCTTCCTGCCTCCCATACCAAGGTGCCTGTCTTCCCACCTAACTCAAAGCCTGCCCAAGCCCACCTGCTCTACTGCCTCCCATGCCACACTGCCTGCCCACCCACCCAGGTTGCAAAGCTCGAACCCTACCTCAATCTGCCTGCCTGCTGCTCATGCCATACTGCCTGCCTACCTGCCCTGGCAACCAGTGTCTGCTGCTGCTGCTGCCAATGGCCCTCAGACCTATATGCTGTCTGTGCCAAGGGTTCTGTACTCTGGAAACCCACTGTCTGCTATTGCCAATGGGCTCCAGGCCTATATGCTGCCTGTGCCAAGGGTTCTGTACCCTGGCAACCAATGTCTGCTGCTGTTAGTGCCAATGGCCCCAGGCCTATATGCTGTCTGTGCCAAGGGTTCTGTACCCCAGGTTGCCACCAAGCTCAAAGCCTGCCTCAGTCCACCTTCCTGCCTCTCATGTCAAAGTGTCTGTCTGCCTTCCCCCCAGGTTGCTGCCAAGACAGAGAGAGAGAGAGAGAGAGAGAAATAAGAGAGAGAGAGAAAGACTCCCCACTGCAAGAAGGAGAGACAGACATGATCCCACCCATGCTGTCACCTGCACTATATGGCCAGAGAGAGAGGGAGAGAGAGAAAGGCTCCCCGATAGAATGAGAGAGGTGGGGTGGAGGGGAGGCCAGCTCAAGCTTCCACCTGCCAGAACCAGGAAGAACTCCCATCTGTGACAGATGCCTACATCCAGCAGCAGCAAACTTACCAGAATGAAATGGAATATAACAAAATGTGGAACATATTATGTGCCTGCCTGTGTGCGTTCCTATACCTACCTACCCATCGCACAATTGAATGAAGTGTGCCCAACAATGCACTAATTCTAGGGACATCATTCAACTCCCATAGGCTGTCATTCCACTGCGCCTGAAGAAGTCATGCCCGTCCATCCCAGGAACCATCAATGAGATTCTGGGACCATCGTTCCAGTCACGGGGGGCTGCCATTCCATTCTGAGTGCTGCCACTGCTCGTGCCTGATTGGCCAGAGGCTACCGGCACCCGCCTGCAAGCCTGCCCCCCACCAGCCTACTCCGCTGCACCCACCCATGGATGCCCGCTGCCAAAAGAGCCTGTCTCTCTTTCTCTCTAGCACATCCACACAGACACAATCCCTGACCCTCCAGGGGGGGCTGTCTGCAAGTTGAGACCCTGCTGCTGCCTGTCACATCTTTGGGTTAATACCTTAACTATGCTACATGTGTTGCCAGGTGCTGCTGATAGGGATCGACAAGCTGTATGAGAGTCTGCCACTTGCCAGTCAGAACTTCAGCACAGAGGAATAAAAGACTGGTGGGTCAAACAAAGCTCATAATAATAACACAACAAATATAACTTTTATTAACAAAACAACAACAACAACAACAACATTATAAAACAAAACCTCAACATTTTAAACTAGAAAGGAAACTTATCTACGTACTCAGTCCTTGGGACTCCGGAATTTGGGGGAATGGCAACAGGGGTGCACGGGACCTAGGGGCAGGGGACATCACACCCACCGGAATTTGGTAGCTGTGTGCGATAGCAAAGTCCATGGCCCCTGCCATGGCCTCCTGCCACCTGGCGACCAACTGGCAGAAGAGTTCCAGGTCGGCCATCTCAGCGGAGACGTACTTGGAGACGTACTGCAAGTCCGTCTCCACCTTCTGCTCGCGTACCTCAACCGCCTGGAGCCGTTCCACCAATCGGTTCTCCATGGTGGCTGCTTGCTGCTGTAGGGAAGCCACAAAGTCCTGGGTGGGCCTCTCCACCTCTACCCGAAAGGCCATTGCTGCTGCAGACATCTGGGGGGACTCCACATTGGATCTGGAGGAGGGGGATGGGCTTACATGGTATCGCTTCTGGTGTGCTTTCCCCCCCTTCTTCTGGTGCTGGTGCTCTACGGCCATGCCAGAGTCCTGCTGCGGCATCGCCTAGCCACCGTCTGCCTGTGAAGCTTTTCAATATGAGCAATTAGCCCCGATGTGGTTCCCTCTCTGCCTCCTGAATCTTTTGTAGCAGATCTGAAGAGCATAAAAAGATAGGAACATAAGAAGTGCCATACTGTGTCAGACCAATGGTCTGTCAAGCCCTGCCTGCATTCTGTCTCCACAAGTGGGTGGGTGGCCAATCTCTCTCTGGAAGGGACTTCCATTCTAATCAGGTCATAGGGCAATTGTTCCAGCCCCCATGCCTTACCTTGCAGCCCGTGTATTTTTCATGCTTTTTAAACCATTTCCAGACATCAGATCTTCTCTGTCCACTCTCTGGGGGTGGCACTGGCGACCACCGCATCATTGTCCTGCGTGGCGTGGCACCAGTGCTGGCATCCGATTTCTCTCTGAAACAGGAACACATAAACAACACCTAAGTAATATCATGCATTTATGATGATACCTCTAGTCCTCCCTCCTTGGAGTGCTAGGGATGTCAACGGGAGACAGTGACCCTGGTTGGCACGTGCAAATCCTCCCCTCCTTGGGGTGCTAGGGATGGCAACTAGAAAGACCCTTGCTGGCATGTGCAAATCCTGCCCTCTTTGGGATGCTAGGGATGGCAACTAGAAAGACCCTTGCTGGCACGTGCAAATCCTGCCCTCCTTGAGGTGCTAAGGGATGCTAGGGATGGCAGNGGGCTTTTCTCGTTTCTCACAGAAATTGACCCAAGAAGTTTGATCCGCACAGAGCACTCCTGAAAAATATGGAGCTCCCCGTGTGAGCCAGGGTGGCCGCTTCCATGGACGAGGCAGGTATGCTAGAAACAGTATGTGCGAAGCCCTTCCCATAGAGTTTCTGTGCATGACTGCCCCTCTGGCACGCATGCACTGACCACGGATAGTAGGGATGTGCGAACACGGTTCGGAAGTTCGGAGTTCAGCCCGAACTCAGTCTGTTTGGAAGACTGAACCCGAACCTGAACTGAACTTGATTCCGAACTCTGAAATGACCAAACAGTTTGCTTGGTTCGGATCAAGTTCGGATGAGTTTGGGTGGGAAAAATGTGTCACTGGCACACAAAACGTGACAGGGAGGGGGAGTCAGATGAGGAGAAGACTTTCAGCCACCAGGGGTGGAGAGGCTTGGAGTAGCAGCCAGCCTGCCAATCACCATCCATTTTCTCATCAGACCACTGGCTTCACAGTCTGTGATTGGCCACGGGCTAGGCTGTACTGAGCCAATGGGGCTTGAGGTGAGGTGGGCACAACAAGTAACAAAACTTATTGGCCTCCCCCCTTCTCAACACCTTCTGAGCTAGTCACTGTTCCTGACAGCAGGCGTTTCAGAAGGCTCACTCTCCCAGCAGTTCCCAGCTCCCCAATCCATTGCCATCCTCCTCTTTTTCACCCATCCAATCCATTTACCTTCATATTATCATTCATTTAGATTATATTAGATAGATTTAGGTGTTATTTTTTGTTTTTACCCCTCCCTGTGTTCCCTGTGTTCAATCTTCCTTCTTCCCTCCTCCTGCCATTGAATCCTTTCCCTCTCCCTCTTATTCCATCNTACCCTCTCTCTCTGTGGCAGGCATTCGCTGCCACCCACAGATGCCCTTGCCCACTGTTTGTGCCTGACTGCCCACCACCCAGGCACTCACCAACCAGCCAAAACAACACAGTAAACCAAACACAAGTCAAACAGCTAAAACACATGAACTGAACACCCAGCCAGCCACACACTCTCTCGCCCCACAGAAGCTCCACACGCACTCGAATTTCCAGTTTCCGGCACGATCACAGGATCTCGCAATACCTTTTTCTGAACACCCAAACCGAACGTGACCGAACCAAACAACCAAACCCGAACTCGGCAACTGAACCAAACGACCGAGTCGAACCGAACTGGACTGAAACAAACCGGATCAGACCGAACTGAACCGGACTGAACCGAATGACCGAACCCGAACCGCGATCTGTTCGCACATCCCTAACGGACACCCCCTCCCACCACTCTCATTTAAAAACACTCTATATGAACTCACGTGGTTTCCACAATTAGCTGCAGGGGACACATTTTACTGTAGTTTGCAATTGAATTTCTCCTTAAAAATGAACTGCTACTAGCCCTTTCTTTTATGTAAATCTCTTTAGGCAGTGGTAAAAGGCCAAGCACATTAGGCATGTTGTGCTAGCTTCATGCCAGGCACAATTAAAGCCACTTTATGGCTTGATTCAGTTTGCATTTCATCCAAGTGTGGTTGCTGTGATACATTTAATTGCAACCCAAAAGAGATTCTGGAATAGAGAATAAAACAAGTACCCACAAAAACGGGCACACCCACTGAATTTCTGTTACTCAAAATGAACCGAAAATTCCAGTTACTTTTTGGTACCTGAATCAGTTTTCAATCCAGTGCCCAAAATACCAAAATGTTGAAATACAGACATTGTGGTATAGTGAACTATCAATTTTGTCATGATTTAAAAAAACATTTTCTCCCGGGTCTGGTGAACTTTGGTGGATATTTGGAGATATTTTGTGTCCTGGATTTGGGGATAAATTTTCCTCGGGTCTGGACTGATAGGAAGGTTTTCTCAACTTTGTTGCTGTGGAGATCTGTCTTAGCCCGGATATCCTTGCCTTTGGCAGGCAATGTAAAACATGGCTCTTCCGCCAGGTGTGTGGTGTGTATGTGTGTGTGGGGTGGGGTATGGGGCAGGGGGATCATTGGGTAGGATAGATTGTTGTTTTTTACATAAATCTGGATTTTTATTTTTATTTTGGCTGTAATTTTTTTAAATTTTTTATTAACTGTCTTAATTATTGATTTTATTGCTTATGATATTTTTAATTTTTTGTTAGCCATCCCGAGTTGCCATTGGTGGGGGTGGGGGTGGGGGGTATGGGATATAAATGTATCAAATAAATAAATAAATTTCGGTATTCAAAAACTGGTAACAGAAATTCCATTTTTTCGAGTACGCGTTCGATTTCAGGTCCCAATTTAAGTTTCCCAAATGATACCTGAAAATGCAGGCATTACTCGCAGATACTGAATCAGGTTTCCAGTCCAGTTCTAGTCTGGAAATCACAAGGATTAAAACAAAGGAGTGTGACTGCAATCCGCAAGAGAGGGGAAATCACAGCCACAGAGCTGAACAGTAACCCAACAATCACCTACCCCAGTCACCTGCACCAACAAAAGACTCACCACAGCCAAACTACCCGCACAGAAAACTTTATCCATCAAGAAATGGAGGCTATTAAAAAATCTGCCCCAGGCAGAGACTGGGACCAACCAGAACACACCATTACCCAAAATAATGGTGAATAATTGTTTACTTGCCATGCCTTTTTGCTTCCAATTTTTTTTCTTCTTTCCCTGGAAGGATGCAAATTTGGTGGTTGTGTGTCATGCTGAAAGAAAACCCAAAGTGAAAGAATTTCAATCTTTTTGAGAACCATGCCCAATTTTTGCAAGAATTTTTGCAACCATAGGCATTTCAAATGTGATTTTCTCTCTCTCTCTCTCCTCTCTCTCTCTCTCTCTCATCAATTATGGGAGTGCGGAGTGTACCCTTTGTATGGGGGTACTGAAACTACAAAAAGAAGAAGCAAAAAAAAAATCTTTCCCGAATGGGAACCCTAACAAATTGTTGCAAAACATTTATTCATCTGCAAGAATGAGTGATTTCAGATGTTACGGGGCCCTTTGGCCCCGTACCGAAATCACCGAAATCATTCCCCCCCGGGATCACCCCGTAACGCCATAGCAGACGTTCTGGGGGGATCCCGGCGGGGAATGTGGGAGGGGGCGGGGCCGTGCAGCGCAACGTGCAGCCGCACGGAGCCGCCCCCTCCACGCACCCCGCCGCCTGCCCTTCGGGGAGACGGGCGGGCGGCGGGGCCAATGCGGCCGCCGTGTCGGGCCGGATGTGCCGTGGCCCAGGATCCCGCCGGGGATCCCGGGCCGTGGCAACCGGCCAGACGTGACTTTTTTTTGGTCCCCGCTGGGGATCTTTTTGACCACACTTCCCGGGACATTCCCCCGGCTAGCCCAGGAAGCATGGTTCAAATTGACCCCTTGCGGGTATTGACCGTGGCGAACATCTGGCGGCCGCCAAACAGACGTTCGAGACACGGTGACCACAGGTGGGTATTCACCGTGGTTCACCGTGATCTCATAACGTCTGAAAATACCCAAAGTGTCGAATTTGTAGTTTTCAATGTAAGCAGCGATTGCCACAATAAATCTTTTCACCTCTGTTTGTATTGATTTCATTTGGTAGCAGCCAGGATGGGCTAAATTTCCAAAATGTAAGTAGAATTTGGTTAGCTCAAGATACCTTTTAATAAGTCAAATTTCTCTCCACCCAACACCCCAAGTCATCCATTTTGCAAAGGATAACTCAATCTTCCTAACTATTTACTTTCTAAAAACAAGCCGCCTTTAAAAAAAATAAAAATAATAATGATAACCCACCCAAATATGCAGGAACTGAGATTTGTGCCCAGGCTTCCTGAGTGTTATAACCGCCTGATCAACCTCCCATTGAACAACTCATTCCCTTCTTGACACTGGGTAAAAACACATGAGATGGCCGTGTGGCAGTGGTTCAACCGGGTCTGGAGAGGAAAACTGTTGCAGACATTATTATTATTATTATTATTATTATTATTATTATTATTATTATTAATAATAATATTTAATAAATATTTTATTTAGTGGTGTATTCAAATGGACATAACCATCATAGGTTTTAAAATACACAGTGAAAATCAAACAGTAAAATAATACAAATAATACCTTGCTGAAGTCAGGATTAGTGCAGAAATGGGTAATACTCGTGGGTAATACTTCCATTTAAAGTACCAATTCAAGAAGAGAATCTCTATTGGCTCTTTCCTAAACAGATGCTTCTGACTTCCCAGTAACAAGTGGTGGAGAGTTGTTGGGATGGTCGCAGCACAGAATGAGGATATTTGGTTGACATTTCTGCTGGCCAATTGGCCTCACAAACCAATCTTATACCACAGTGACACGTAAGAGAATCCCTGACATAGGCTCCTTCTCTGCATATGTTGTTGAGGCTTATAAAATTGGGAACCTTTATCACATCACACTGATATTTGGCAGAGATGATTGTGAAAATGTGATATATAGCCCTGCCACATTTCATGTACACTGGCTGAACGACAAAGATGTTACAGTCATACATACATTTATAAGTTCATTGCTTTAACCACCAGGACCCTTCATCCAATCCTTCTGAAAATTAGCAGAGATAGTAAATAAGGGAAGGGGTATACTTATGCCAAGTTTCATTTACACTAAATGTGAGGAAAAGAAGTTACACCTAAGAATGTATATGAATATTTTTTTTCCAAAATAAATTAATTCAACTGCTTCTGAAATTGGATTCTTTTATCCAATCTTTTTGGATTTTGGTACAATTCATGCCTTCCATTTGAGGTATAAACCCTCCAGGTGTTAGCTAAATATAGTGAAAAACAAAAACGTTACAGCCAAAAATGTGTTTTCCACATGGGTTGGGTTTTTTATTTTCTTTTATGCCTCCCTTTTATGTATTTTATGTATATTTTAAAATATTTTAATTTTTGGAAGCCGCTTTGAGCTGTCTAAGCAGGAGAGGTGGGATATAAATGGTGTAAACAAATAAATAAATAAATAAATAAATAAATAAATATAGCACAAGAGCTGAACATTTGTAATTAGACACAGATCCCTGCCCGCAGGAGCTTACAGTCTAGGATTGAGAAGGGAGGGGATAAATACATTTCCATTTTACAGATGGGGAACTGAGGCTGAGAGACAGTGGCTTGCCCACACCACCCAGTGAGTTCATTGCTAAGATGGGATTGTAACCATGGGATCGATATCACAATTTTCCTTATTTTTATTTATTAGCATACAACAAACCCAAGTTCCTAGTCTTGGCACCTTACAACACTAACAGAAAAGAATTCCCATAGAATCTTTAACTTACGACTCATGAGGTTGGCCAGGTTCACAAGAGCACGCAGGCTGGTTCAGGGAGATGGAGGGGTCCCTCTGTTGACCTGGTCTGGTCTCTCCCTCTTAGATCAAGATGGTGGTGGGGCAAGAAGACATAGTGCTCTTGTTAACTGTCCTTTTTATGATTCTTGCCAGGGGCTGGGGTCCTAGGATCTTTACTGATGTGGCCTCTTGCCACTGGTGAGTTATGGGGCTGGAACATGCCAATGCTGTTCCCAAGGGAACATAGGGGTCCAGGTGCTTGAACAAGACCTTTGCTTTGGATTTTCCATTATTTACATTCTCTAGTTCCTTATCTCTAAGACCAAATTTCATAGTCGCCAGGAATCTTCTCACAATCTGGGTGCCAGACAGTTCTTGGGGTGGTCAGTAAGTCAGCTTTGCTTGTATTTCTTGCTTGCTCCATCTTAATTACATTGGGTTGTTAATTTTTAAGCACGCCTGTCTGCTAACATACCTTTCCTGCTGTGCTGAGATGGCTCTCCTTACTGGATGCTGTATTGCTTACCAAACATTCCATACTTAACATGTTTCTTGCTCCATTCATCCTAAGGAGCTTTACTCACAGTTAGTTGGCCAAAGCTGAGGTCTGTCTCCACAGGATTTGAACCCTAGTCATTCCAGGTTCTAGTCCATAGGGTTACACTGGCTCACACTTGTTCATTTTCTCACTTTGGTCACTTATTTTGTTTTGGCACTACTAGCAGGAATTACTAAAGTGACCCAAATACCAAAATAACTGAACTAGAGCAGAAAAGACTACCACAAAGATGGGGATATTTGTCAAATTTCTGGTACTCAAATTCAACTCCAAATTTCATTCTGAAATGCCAGTTTCATCCTGATTTTTTGGGGGGTCACAGATTTCAGGATTATTTTGTGTTCATATTTTAGTTTTTCGGGTAATTTGGAGTACTTGAAAAAATGGTAGCGGAAATGTTGTGTTTTTTGCATACTTGGTTGGTATTCAGATATCAATTTAGATACCCGAAATGGTTCCCAAAAATGTGGGTACCAAATTAGGTATTCATTCCTGCTCTAAATTGAACCAAATACTGATGTAACTGAACCAATGTCTGAAAATCCAGGTATATGAGGATTATTTTGGCATTGAATAATTATTCCACTATTTGGTGTGCTATATGAAAATGCAAACATGATTGCTGAACATGGAAATGCCTATTTGTTTGATCTCTCATCAGGACTGCACATGGTTTAGATCCAGAAATCTCACAGGAAATGACTGAGGAAAAGGGCAATTTTTTTGCCTCGCTCGTCTCTAATTCCCAGCCAGTTGCAAGCACACAGTTGGCTAACACATCTATTATTCTTTTTAAGAATCTGTCATGATGATTTTAAGGCCGAGCTGGAGCCATATATCTGTGGCAAACTTTAAGAAAACTGCTGTTTTAGATGAATGGGCGCTATTAAAGCTTTAAGTTATGGCAGACAGAGAGACCAATACCAACCTCTGTTGTTTATGTCCCCTTATTTCTGACTGCAACACATTTCCTTTGTCCATTCAGACTACTTTTATCAAATACATAAGCATGGCAATCAAGAGTGTCTACATTTCTCTCCTTTTATCCAAGGGAACTTGCAGACAAACCTGTGTATATTGTGTCGTCAACTCAGGAACAATCAATGTGGCAGTTTTGAACTTTACAACGTTATCAAAAGTAACCATAAATCAGACTGGAATTGACATGCCTTTTGGAGGTGCATTTACAGCCAATAAGGTGAGGGGACTTTACAGCACCAAGCAGGAGAACAAAACTCTTTTGTTCAGCACTGTAAGCAAATACAAACTCAGGCTTCAAAGTCTCAAGAGGCAACTGGAGTCACACGGTGATGTTAGAAGGACAAGTTTTCCGATAGTGTAAGTGGACATAGTTCAATAGCTCACAGCATGGCAGTCACTGTACAAGGGTTTATGTGTAACATTGACGTTTACTGGGAATGCGGCTGAAATGGGTAGCGTGTTTGTTCCCCCAAGATAACACCCACAAATTTGGGTGGTGTGCTGAATGCTCATCCCAGATACCAAGATGTAACCAAGTCAAGCGTGTGCACCTGGGACCTTGCATCTTCGTGAATTTTACACTGCTTGTCTCTCCCTCCGTTCCCCTTCCTTCCTCTCTCAGATTGTAAGTCTTAGGGCAGAGACCGTGTCTATTCCATTACTTTGAAACGTGCCAGGTACATTGCTGGTGCTATATAAATGGTTGATAATAATAAAAAATAATAAGATGGGCAAATGATAACCCTAAATACCAGGTATTACAATTGATGAGTAGATCTGAAACAAGTACCTGCAAAAATGGGTATACCTATTGAATTTCCGGTACTCTAGTCAAACTGAAAAGTTTGGGTAGTTTTTTTTATACCTGAACTGATTTTAAGTTGGGTACCTGAAATACTGATGTGTTAAAATACCAACAAACCTTTATACTAGAATGCTATTAGGGCCTGGCATCGGCTGGGTCATCGTCGGCCCATAGGGGGCCTTGGCCGCATTGGGGGCCCCGCCCCTAGACCAATAGGAAGGGATGGGGGGGACGCAGGTTGTCAGCGAGGGTGGCGGCTCCACAGCTGGCAGTCAAGACATCGCCGTCATACGCGGCGCCCAGTGACAAGAGGGCAGGGCCATCAGGAGCGCCGCGACGCTCAGAGCATCTGCGTGCGAAACAGGGGCGGAGCTAGCGGCATAACAGGGAGGCCATGCTCTCACAGTGGCGCCGGTGATCAGGGTAGCTGTGAGACTGGCCCCCTGCATTTGGCAAGCAAGAAAGAGCTGAGGTGGTGGAGTGAGTGGCGAGCGGGTGTGTGAGTGAGTGCGAAGAACATAAGGTTGGTGAGTGGCAAAGAAAGTGTGTGTGTAGTGAACGGGGCGAGTGGACAACACTACTCTGAACCTTCTTGTGTGCCCCCCCTCCATCCCTGTGAACCTGAGTGAGTTGTCCTTCCCCTCCTCCCATCCTCGTGTACCCGGAGGTTTCTGACCCTCCAACCCCTCACTTTGCTACACACACCCCTTTGTATTCCCCTCTTCCCCTTGGAGCACCGTGTATGTTATCGAAGGGTGGGTTGTGGTGTGTTGGGGGAACCAGCGGTGAGTCTGTGATATTGGTGGTGGTGCATGAGCGGGGGCATTGCTCAGGGCCTCGTTGTCTCCCCCTCAATGATGATCTGACCTCGTCTCTCCTGAAGAGGCATTAGGCCATATAAGAACCTGAGGGGTGCTTTTCCTTCCACACGGCGATTGCCCCTCAGGGGAGAAAGGTTCTAGGCACATGTGAGTGCGGCGGCATGGCTGTCCTTCCAGGGCCATAATCCCTATCCCTGTACCCTGTCCATAACAAATATAAGGTTTTGTCCTGATTTTGTCCCAGTTTTGAGAAATTTTGGGGTATTGGCAGTGGCGTCCGGTGCTCCGTGGGTGGGTGTGGGTGGAGATGGGTGTTGGCCTGGGTGTTCACCAACACCCACTGAAAGTCACGTTTACACAGACGCCCCCCCCACCCATCTCCACCCAGGGAAATGCCCCCCACCCACCTGCCAACACCCATCTCCACCCAGAGGAACTGGGTGGAGACATCATGTGTGCGCAGGGCCCATGGTGATTGGCTGCAGTGGTGCCCTGCAACTTGTATAATAAAATGTAACACCCATTTTATGGGTGTTAGAGCACCTGTGTAAAAAGGGCCCAAGTCAAATACGGAAATACTCGGTAAAAACCATGTAATTTTGAATACCGAGTTTCAGCACTAATCTCTACTGTCTTTGTAAGACGTTTCACATGCCTCTGAGAGGAGTCCTGAGCATATAAAGTAGCACACTTGACCAGGGAAAACATGCACTGTGCGTACACACACACACACACACACGCACGCACGCACGCACACTTTTACCCATTCTTTAATGTCCACTAGGAAGGAATTTTCCTTCCCACATTCCTAAAAGCAATCTTATTTGCAGGGCATTACTGGAATGCAATCAATAATCCTATTGATATTTATGAAATACTTCTTTTTGTTTTTTCATTAAAACCAATTGGGTGCAATCCTACACTCCCTTATAAACTGTGCTGATGTGAGGCACAGTTTGAGTACACCAGTGCACAGCAAGCCATGCGGGGCGTTGGCGCACCCCTTCCGAGATGGCACATGGTGCACCTGCACAACTGAGCTCATGCCGCCCAGCTTGGCACTGCGCCTGCCACCGACATAAGTCAGGTGTTGGATTGCACCCATTGTGTTTTCAGAGTCAAGTGAAAATATTTAGTATCTGTTGGAGAAAATACACGGCTCTCGCCACCATTGTCTTCAGGACGACATTAAATCTTGGCGTTTGTTTTGGCTGCAACTTCATTGGCTTGCAAAGTGAAGAGCTACAAAAGCTGGGGTCTCAAGGTTGCTTATAAAGTGTCCCCTCCCCCTTTTGGTTCATTTTAGCCTAGTTCCTTCCTTTCTTCTCCCCCCCCTCCCCCCCCCCACCACCACCTCTGTCATCTCTCACAATAAATAACACATGTCTCTACAATGTTTTCTTCAACAAAAATAAGGGGGAAAGAATGAAAGGTTAAGAGACTTGTTGCTTTGATAACACATGTGTATTACAGAAGCACTCTCCTTTAGAAAAAATGAAACTGAATAAAGGCAAATGCAACGTATGACACATAGGAGATAAAAAAAAAGTACAAACAGCAAGTGGGAGATGACAGCCAGCTCTCGGGGATGCTCTAGCTGTGGATTTCCTGCACTGAGCAGAGGGTTTGACTAGATGACCTCTGAGCTCACTGATACCTCTATGATTCTATGGTTGGATAGCAAGTATGGCCTGACTTGGCTAAGCAATAAAGTAAAAGTTGAAGTTGGATAGCAAGTATTTTTGAAAAGGATCTTGGAATTATAATAGATGGAAAATTTAACATGAGTCAACAGTATGATGCATCAGCTAAAACGGTTCTTGCTATTTTGGGTTGCATTAAGAGATCTATATCATCTGTAAGGCAGTGGAAGTGGCTGTTCCTCTTGACTCAGCTCTGGTCAGACGTCTTCTAAACCAGGGGTGGGGAAGGTCAGGCCTGGGGGCCAAATGGGGCCCTTGGCAAGTTTTTATGTGGCCCCTTTCCAGTGCCTGGATCTGGCCCCTGGATCCAGTCTCCACCCCCAAGCTCTGAAAAACTGAGCTCCAGAGCTCCAAGCAGAGAGGAGGGCATGCACACGAGGGTAGAGGACAGATCCACGGCACAGGGCCATGATCTGGGCCCTCCTTTTCTTGAATACACCCATTAAGCACCCCCACCCACAACCTCTATATGGCCCTCAGAGCTCATACTAATTTTCAGTGTGGTCCCCCCTGGGACAGAATAGTTTTTTCCCCACCCCTGTTCTAGAGTATTGCCTCCAGTTTTGGGGCACCTCACTTTAAGAAAGAAGAAGACAAAGGGTGATTTCAGACGTGATGGGCCAGTAGTGGCCCCGTCATGGAATCAACCGGTGATTCCCCACCGGGATCACACTGGCACATCCAACAGATGTGCCGGCTGATCCTTGCGGGGAATCGAGGAGGGGGCAGGGCCACACGGTGCAATGTGTGGTCGCACGGCCCCGCCCCCCCCATGCTCCCTCGCTGCCCGCCCTCCTGGAAGATGGGCGGGTGCCGCAGCCAATGCAGCTGCAGCGCCCGCCTGCATTGACCATGGCCCAGAATCCTGCCGCAGATTCTGGGCCGTGGTAGCCATCCAGACGGGGCGGGCCCCTTCATCACGGCGGAGAATCACATTCACCACGCGATCAGGGCCGGCCCCGCCAGGACTGCCGATCACGTGGTGAATTTGATTATCCGCCGTGATTGATGGGGGTGAACATCTGGGGGGGAACTTCCGTTCCTCCCAACAGACGTGACGAGATCTTGCTCACCCGGTGGGAATCCACCATGGTTGAGCGTGATCTCGTCAAGTCTGAAAATACCCACACTCAGGGGAGCGCAACAAGCATGATGAAGACCAGGGGATGGAGGGGGAAATTGTGAAGAATAGCACCAAAATTGCACCTAATTTAATAGCACCTAAGGCAGAATAGCACCTAATTTAATACCTCTGGGTAATACCCACATGTTCTATTTTCATGTCAGTTATTCTACATGCTACCTGATCACCAGTTGAGTGTACCCAGATATCCCCCCAATTGGTATTTTTCAGTACCAATGTTTCTATATTCTGTTTATAGATCAGTATGGAAAACCAAAGAATCATGATAGAAAATTAAATAAATTTGGACAGGAAGTCGATATTCTGAGACTGGAAGTTGACAATCTGCAACGTTCCAGGACACTGGGTGCCTGAATCAGGTCCTAATCAGGTACTGATTCATAGCATAGCCAAAATCTTTGAGTCAGTTTGAATACCTGAAATTCAGTGGGTATACCTGTGTTTTGCAGGTAGTTGCCCTTGTAAGGAGAGATTGGAAGAATTTGGAATGTTTAGCCTTGAAAAAAGGAGATTAAGTCGGGGACATGATTGCAATTTTCAAATGTGTAAAAGGCAGCTATAAGCAATATGGTGACCAGCTACTCGTTCTGGTCAATGGGTAAAAAACCACACCACCGGAGTGCGACAGCAGACCGACCTAGCCTGTGGAGAAAAACAGCAGTGGACACAGTCCGGGACAGGCTGGGCCGGCAAACAAAAAAGACTATGGCCAGGCCACTGGGGAGGGCAGGGATTTTATTATTTATTTATTGCAAAAACTTTTTACCCCACATCCCCCCACACAATGGTGGCCTGGAGCAGCGAACAACATATAAAATCCATCAATAAAATCCATAAAACTAAAATATTAAAATATTAAAATTACTAAAAGGCAGAATACAAAAGACAATGAAGACAACCCCCCACCCCTCACCCTTCCCTAAAGGCCCGGGTGAAAAACCAGGTCTTACAAGATCCGGAGGGGAGATCCGGGGATAAATGGGCCTCCATTGGGAGGGAGTTCCACAGCCTAGGTGCGGCCACCGAGAACGCCCTTCCCGCTGTCACCACCCAGGATACCCGGGGGATCTCGAGTTGGGTGCCCCCAGCCGACCACAGGGGCCATGAAATGACCCAGGGTGTGAGGCGGTCTCTCAGATAAGCAGGCCACAAGCCATTTAGGGCTTTAAAGGTCATAATAAACACTTTGAATTGGGCCCGGTAGATTATAGGCAGGTGGAAGTCAGTGCAGAGAATGGAGTACAGGTGTAACGTGCTCATGGGGACCCATCCCCATTAGGAGATGAGTCGCCGCATTCTGCACCAGCGGCAGCCTCCAGACCATCTTCAAAGGTAGCCCAATGTAGAGTGCATTACAGTAGTCCAGTAGAGAGGTAATGAAAGCATGAATGATGGTTGCAAGGTCCGCGTTGGAGACATACGGCCGTAGCCATCGCACCAGATATAATTGGGAAAATGCTTCCCTCACCACAGCGTCCACCTGACAATCCAGGCAGAGCTGTGGGTCAAGGAGTACTCCCAAACTACGGACCTGAGCGACCAGAGGGGGCAGGGGGCAGACTCCACCAATAATGGGAGCCCCCCCCGGTCCTCCCCACCAACATCACCTCTGTCTTATCGGGATTCAGCCTCAGTCGACTCACCCTCATCCAGTCCCCCACCGCTGCCAAACACCGGGTAAGCACCGAGTCTGCCGGGCATGATTCGGCAGAAAATGAAAGGCAAAGTTGTGTATCATCAGCGTACTGATGACATTGTATGCCGAAACGCCTTATGACCTCTCCCAAGGGCTTCATATACACATTGAACAGGAGGGGGGGATAGAATAGAACCCTGCGGGACTCCACATCTGAGGTCCCGGGCAGATTATGTATATTCCCCAAGGACCACTCTCTGAGTTCTCCCTGCCAGGAATGAGCAGAACCATTCAAGAACAATCACACTCACCCCAGCTCGGTCCCACAGCCTTGTCACCAGCATCTCATGATCAACAGTATCAAATGCCGCTGACAGATCCAACAAGATCAAAATAGATTATCTGCCCTGATCTAATTCATGGCGTAGGTCATCGATCAAGGCCACAAGTGCAGTCTCCGTGCCAAACCCTGGGCAAAAGCCAGACTGCGAGGGATCCAGAAAACCAACCCGGTCCAGAAGCCCCTGTAACTGCCGGGCCACCAGGCAATTCAATAACCTTCCCTAAAAAGGGAAGGTTAGAGACTGGCCAATAGCTTTCCAGGAAGTCAATGCTCAAGGATGGTTTCTTGAGCAGAGGCTGCTCCACCATCTCCTTGAGGTGGCTCGGCACTCTGTCCTCCCTAAGGGAGGCATTGACCACCCCCACCAGCAACTGCCCTAGTGCCTCCCAGCTGGCCTTCACCAGCCAGGATGGGCACGGATCTAATTCACAACAGGTGGCCTGCACTGTCCCAAGGACCTCCACCACATCAGCAGGTGATACCAACTGAAACTGATCCTACAAATACTGACATGGCGGGGCTTCCCTTACCTCTAGTTCACTACCTGTCACAATTGTAGCATCGACGTATGATGAATCTGAGTGATTTTATTGGCAACAAAGTCAGCAAACATGTCACAGCGGGCACTGGAAAATTCCAGTTCCAGGCAGAGAGAAGCCGGACTGACCAGCCACTGCACCACCCGGAAAGCTCGGCTGGACGTGACTTTGGGTGATTTCAGACGTTACGAGATCACGCTGAACCACACTGAACCACGCTCAACCCCCCCGCGGGGCCAAAGGGCCCTGAACGTCTGAACGGCGCGCGCCAGATGTTCATCACGCTCAATACCCACATGGGGTCAGGTTCAACCACGCTTCCCGGGCTAGCCGGGGGAAGGTCCCGGGAAGCGTGGTCAAACCAACCCCCACAGGGAACCAAGCAAAAGTAAC
>QEPC01004157.1:318086-345955 GCA_003113815.1 Sphenodon punctatus | reverse complement strand
CTCTTTGACCACGCTTCCCGGGAAATTCCCCCCACTAGCCCGGGAAGTGTGGTTCAAATTGACCCCATGTGGGTATTGACCATGGAGAACATCTGGCGGCCGCCAAACAGACGTTTGAGACACATTGACCATAGGTGGGTATTCACCATGGTTCACTGTGATCTCGTAACGTCTGAAAATACCCATGCATAAATGACCACCAAGGGTGATTAAAGGGTGATTAGCGTCATGTCTGGGTGATTTCAGACGTTACGGGGCCCATTGGCCCCGTACCGAAATCACCTAATTCCTTCCCTGCCGGGATCACCCCGTCACGCCGCAACAGTCGTGCTGGGGGGATCCCGGCAGGGAATTGGGGAGGGGGCGGGGCCACGCGGCGCAACGTGCGGCTGCACGACCCCGCCCCCTCCACGGTCCCCGCTGCCCGCCCTCTGGGGAGACAGGCGGGCAGTGGGGCCAATGCGGCCGCCGGGTCGGGCCGGATTCGCCACGGCCCGGGGTCCCGCCGGTGATCCGGGCCGTGGCACCCGACCAGACGAGCCGCTGGGGTTCACCCCAGCATGGGATTGCATTCGACATGCGGCGGCCTCCGGTCCCGCCGCTTTGGCTGCTCACGTGTTGAATGCAGTCCCAAGCCGTGGTAACATCTGGGGGGAAACGTCCGTTTCCCCCAACAGACGTTACGCGATCACAGCCACCACGCGGAATTGAGCATGGTTCACTGTGATATCGTAACATCTGAAATCACCCTCTGTTTTCACCCATCTCCGAAAGTGTGGTCAAAGAGATTCCTAAGAAAACAAAAAAAAGTAATGTCTGAACAGCAACCACCAGCCGGAACCAAAGACAATGATTTCCAGCTGGGGACAAAGCACGCAGCGTCGCTGCCAGGCAACCAGCAACAACACAGACCGGGGAGGGAGATTTAAAGGGCACATGACAGCAGCCGGGATGAGCCGCCCCGGCGTCTTCCGAGTGCTTTGACCACGGCCCAGTCCAGGATCGACGTAATGTCTGTTGCGCTGCCCCGGGCTGTGGTCTGCAAGTCCAATTCCCTGCCGTGGTCCTAGTTCCATCATGTCTGTTTGGGGCTTTCCTTGACCACGGGGGGTGGTTAATCTGTTCACCCCCGCCGGGAATCCACTGTGGTGAATCGGGATCGCGTAATGGCTGAAATCACCCATTGTTTTGCCCTTCTCGGTACCTTTTCTAGTTCTACTATGTCTTTTTTTTAAAACTGGGGTGACCAGAACCACGCACAATACTCCAGGTGTGGTCATACCATAGATTTATATTGAGACATTATATTTTCAGTTTTATTCTCTATTCCTTTCCGAATGATTCTTAACATTCTGGTTGCTTTTTTTCACTGGTGCTGCACACTGAACGGAAGATGTCAATCCACAATGGCCCCGATCCCATACTCTGTGGATCTTGTGTGGAGCCACATGAGCACACAGTCATTAGGGAGCCACACATATCCACATTGCCGGCATATTGTGCTGTACGCAAATCATGCACATGCATACGCATGCATCTTGCGCACGGGGATCCGCAAAGCATGGGATTGTGGCCAGTGACCCTAAGATCCTTATCCTGAGTGGTAACTCCTAATTTAGAACCCAGCATTGTATACATATAGCTTGGGTTATTTTTTCCTATGTGCATCACTTTGCAGTTGCCCACATTAAATTTCATCTACCATTTAGATTCTTAGTCACCCGGTCTCACAAGATCCTCTTGCAATTCTTCACAGTCCACTCAGGTTTTAACTACTTTGAACAACTTTGTGTCATCTGAAAATTTGATTGTCTCACTCTTTACTCCCTTCTCCAGATCATTAATGAATATAATTAAACAGCACCGGTCCCAGTACAGATCCCTAAGAATGTGCAAACAGAACCGAGTTTGGAAATTCGGTTCGATTTGGTTCAAAAATCAAGTTTGGTTTGAAAGTTCGGTTCAGTCGACCGAACTATTCTAGTTCAGTCGAATTCTGAACTTCCAAACCGAGTTCGTACATTCAAAACTGGTTGTTTTTTTTCCCCCTTCCAAACTAGTTTGGATTCGACCAAACAGTTCGGTCGAATTTGAGTTTGGTTCGAATGTTTGGTTTGGTCAACTGAACTATTTGAGTTCGGTTAGAACTCTGAACTTCCGAACCGCGTTCACACATCCTTACAGATCCTTAGGTCACTTCAATAGTTAGTTCTCTCCACTGTGAAAATTGACCATTTAGTCCTACTCTTTGCTTCCTATCTTTTAACCTGTTGCCAATCCACAATAGGATACTGCCCCTTAACACATGACTCATTAATGTCCTCAAGAGTCTCTCATGGGGGACGTTATCAAACAACTTATTCTCTGGTACTTGGCTACATTCCAAGATAGAATCTAAATGCCTAACTCACTTTTAAACAAAACATCTCTGACCCGCTATGGTAGTTCTTATGTTCCAATCAGAAAACCAAGCACACATGACCAAAATTACAAAATAGAGTAACATCCATTAGTAGGATATTTGTGTTGGGATGGGATGAATGAAAGCAGCAGTTTATTCTTGTCTTACATACATGGCACAACAAACAGAGCTGACACAAACACGTACAAAACCTCATACACCATGCTTCTTCCCAAATAACTTCTATTGAGTTACAACATCATAAATCAGTTATTTAGTTACAACAGATCTTCAAACATGGATAACCTCCCATTCAGGGTATTTTTTTTTTCTTTTTGTTTAAGTTTTTGTAAGCTACTTAGACAAACATTATTTTACATGTTTAATACAGTACAGTATCCTTAACAGAGTTCAAGATATTCACACTGAGAACTGAATACTTTATTTATAAAACAGTGAAATTTCTCATTGTAGGGGAAGAAACCACAATTGATGCCACCTCATTGGGATGGGTAACAGTTAATCTGTACCCAACTTTCCAAATAAGGGTTTCTTTAAATTAAAAAAAGAGAGAGAAATAATCCTATTTACAATTGCCCCAATGTAAGAAAAAAGAATGTTACTCTCTTCCCCTATAGCTATAAATTTGTTGGGAGAAATACTAACCCTCAAGCTTCTATGGAAACTTTAAGATGCCTCTTGTGTCTTCCCATTGGGTAACAAAGTGACAGACAGTTACAGCGCTAGGCTCAATTTTTGACACTATTTTGGGACTACTGATGGGACTACATGTGATAGAAAGTTCCATAACAGCTATCAAAGAAATACGTGATGGCAGGGCGGTGGTGGTCCAACACAACCCGGGGAGGAAAATGTAAACTATCGTGGACCTGGTCTGAGCTGGGTCAGGTCGCTGAACAAACATGCGTGTGACTGGAGTGCCAGGGCAGGTGGGGAGAACCACAAATGGTAGCCCCATCCCAATGCTGCACCCAGCGCCACACCCCTCACTAGGTCGGTCAGTCATGGTGGACAATGATGGCCAGCCATGGTGGCTGGCCATGGTGGTCTCAACCCAGGCCAGGTTGGTGGCCTGGGAACAAACATGATAGTCCACCGTGGACCTCTTTGACCCAGTTGGAGAAGCCTTAGCCTGGGCTCTAACTTCAGAGGTTTTTCAAAGTCACAGCCTGGGCTAGCTGTCAACATGGCCCAAGGCAATCCCAGGACAACATCTAGCAGCACCTTCACAGATGTACAGATGAGTTCCAGGCTAAATTGAGTCAAAGCAGGCCACAGAGGGCTACTGTTCCATCTGTTTTTACCCAAACTCTGCCCCTATGGTTGACCATCTGCAATTGTACCATCCACAATTGTCCCACATTTCTGCATTGACTTAACTGGGACTATTCATGGGAAAATGGAATTCACAAGGGTCTTGATGTCTTGATCCAGATTCTAAAGGCCACTGAAGTCATTGAATTACAACTAAAGTTGATTTAACTGGACTTTGGGTCAAACCCTAACTAATAGTGTAATCCTAAAGCCATTAACTTCAATGGGGACAGTTCCATTGATTTGATATGGGGTAGAACTGCACCCTAGCTAAGTAAGGATTGCAGACTCTGTCCTTTACAAAAAGAAAATAAACATTAGTACTTTATACACACAATATGTAATTATTATCATTATTTCTTTACATTGAACATTGTCATAAAAAGCATGTTTGGAAAATGCATTCTTAAGAGAGCTTTTATAAACACAGTGATATCAAACACATTCTCAAAAACCAGATAAAGTACTGACACAAAACCTGAAAGACCCAAAATGGAATTCTTCCAACAGTATTTGTTTCTTACTTGCATATTTCATATTCCAGTCTTACTTGTCCTCTTCTGGCCAAAGTCATCCACATGCAACTCTCATGGCTTCAATAGGACCACAATCTGTTCCTTACTCCAGATAGATACAGTATGCACCTTCAAATAACATTGCAGGGTTAATTCTTCTACCTTTACTCATACTACATAGTACTTTACATCACTGGTAGCTACAGCTGAAATGGGTAACTGATTTGGTGCCTGTGGACAGTAGCAACACCCACATTTTGGGGTACCATTTCAGGTATCCAAGCCAGTGCCCAGACACTGTTCAGGAACCTTAAAGTACTGAAAACCTGAAAAATACCTGAAATTTTCCCCCAAATCCAGGATTAGACATTGAAAATCTGGGACCAGAAGTCAAAACATCAAGATGAAAATGTTTTCCCGGTATTTCTGGTACACAATAGGACGATATTTTGGTCACCAGGAAGTACCCAACATTTTTTAGTCGAACCAGGGAATTCGATGCATATACTCATTTTGGCAGGTACCCACTTCAGCTCTTTGAGTAGCCTTGAACACTTCACAAGGACTACCTGTGAGGTGAGAAAAGGCATCAGAAACTAATCCTGTAATGTGCAGTCTGCCTTATTTCCTCCTCTTTACCTCTAAGAATTCTATACTCTTCTTCAATCCCATCATTGAAAATTCCATCCTTAGTTCAGTCCCATCATTGAAGAGGAACGTGGGCTAAATCTTTGAAGACAAACTCTGTATCAGGAGTAAGTGCAATAGGACAGGTTAGGAAACTCTTGTGCTAGTTTGACAACCTAAAACATGTTCCTGTGTAAACATAAACCAGTTTTGCAGGGGGTTAAACTATTTTATTTGTAGGCTTTCTCGCTTTTATGTTACATCATTGTCCCCAAATCTGAGACTGCGATCACAGTTTCAATCACTTTATACATACACGTTGCACATTAAAATGAAGTCGCTTAGGGTGTTCCCACCCCAGTGGCCTCATCCATTTTTCAATACAATCAGCCATTGACACCTATGAAAATGATCTAAATGAAGTGCTACTTTAAAATAGTTCATCTACCATAATGCGGCATGAGTTCTAATGCTAGTGGGGCCCTGCTCCGCCAAACCCTTTGCTTAAATTTGCATACAGAAATAGGTGTTCCAGATAGCGTCCATAATGGAACTCACTACTTACAGTATGTAGAATTAAGCACATGCCCGAGCCAGGTGAAACATCTAACAGGTGAAATATACCATTCGGCATAATACACTTTACATTTCATTATCTTGGTACAAATGTTTTTCCTCGGTTAGAAATGTTCATTTTATAACCTTTGGGAGGAACAAACAGTCTTCAGTTATATTCCAATCACAAATCCTAATGTGTACACTTGTCAACAGCCAAGCCCTTTTAGAGAAAAGTGATCGGTATTAATTTGTTCACTGACTTTTAGGATAGAACCTATTTCATCCTCTGGAATAAAACTCCCTTCTTATTTTTTTTTTCATAATTCTTTTTTTTTTTTGAGTTAGAAAAACATAAAATCCAAAGTGTAAAATGATCCTAAAACACCACTCATGTGGACCAACTTTTTGCATATGATGTGATATGTAAAAAAGTCAGTTGTCAAAACTTTCTTGAGTCTTTGGGCTGGTCAAAGGGTAAGTACTCTACCTCATGAAAAACGGTTGAAATTTCATGAGAGAAGGTTTCTTTTCTAACTCAAAGAAATATCCCTATCCATCCCTGCATTGTTAGGCTTTACAAAACACATCTATTTCTAGATTTAGCAATCTACGTTAATAAGGCTATCGTCATCTGCATGAGAATGGTAATCTAGAATTTTCCAGTAACTATTCATAAAAGTTAAACTTTACTTATTGACACATACCTTTATAACTAGGTAAACTCCAGTAGGATACAAACCCCTTATGTCAGTTCCTATAAATTAGAAAGACCTTGATTGAATGTGAAAATTTAGTTACCTTCTGTTCTGATCATTCAATTCAGTCTTAACAAAAAATAAATGATGTCTTGTTGTTACAAGCCTGCAATTATACATTGCAAAGAAAGAAAATTGCTCCTTGCCTATGGAAATATTTCTCAAGTTCCAAGACATTTCTAGGCTGCTAACCATCACACAGCATATGCCATTTGGCAATTTGTCTCCTAGGATATTCACAAATTTCTTTCCAGTGCTCTCCAGCCGTTGCTTCTGCTGACGCTCCCAAGGTTAACCGGCCAATGATCTCGTTCCGGGACCCCCTGTCTGAATCCAAAACAAAAAATTCAATGCTGATGTCTTCAAGGCCCTCACAAGGAATGTCAAAGACAAACAATTCATTGAACACAGCGTTGGGGGTACATTTCTTCACGTGGGTTTTCTTCTTGGAGATTCTTTTCTTTGCATGGTACAGATTCACTTTGACGTATGGGTCTGCAAGAAGAAGCAAAAGGAAAACAAGCAGCACTTTTAGACTGTATGTTGTTTGACAGCAACTCACAGATAAAGAGAATGGCAAACTCCATATCCAGCCAAGCTCAGGGCAAAAGGGGGCTGTCACAAGTCACAACTAAACAGAAGTTGGATAAAGTCCTCTGTTACAACACTTAACCCTAAATGACATCTTTAAATAGAGTTCTCAGAGGGTGTTTCTTTTCCTTTTTTTTTTTTGAACTAGTGAAACTTGAACAGCTGAAGAACAACTGTTAAATATTTCTCCTAGTGCTTTGTAACAACATGAGGACAAAAATACTAGCTGTTGGAAAAAATGTCAAAGTGTCAATGTGTCTTCAGTATGAATTTAAGTATAGCTTCTTGCTCATCTTGCTCATCTTTGGTTACTTCAAACCTCTAAGATTTAAAGATTTATAAAGGATTAGCTGCATCTCAATGGGATTTATGCAAATAAGTTCCGGGGGGGTGGGGGGGATTCAATCACTAAGGGATGACTAAACAAAAACCATCATTCCCAAAAAGTCAAAACCAGAGAATGTTATGAAGTACAATAGCGTAATCAGTTTCAAAACAGATTTGGATATATTCTAAATAACATGCCGATCTGATGATCTGCAGATCCCGTGTGCACACGCCCGCGTCGGAACCTCGCGCACCTCCATTAATGGCATACTGTGCCGTGTGGAAGCTGCGTGCATCCCCACGCAGGCAGGGGATCAGCAAGCCATTGGATCGGCCTCACTGAGGTAGATTCAAGCTAGGATTTGCCAGACTGCATCTCTGGAGAAACACGAAATAGCTGATGCATGCAGTCAATGTAATATTACACGTACCTTGCTAGTCTTGTTAAATACCATGGGGTGGGAATGTTAATCATTTCTGACTTGGCTCTTTTCCTATTGAACTAAGTGAAATTCTTAGCACTGACTTCATATTGGTGCATATTTGGGCCCATATCTTAGACATGGGTTGTCTTGAGATGGACATAGATACTGGCCTCCCCATGAGCTGTACCAGGGGTGCAACCTCATGTCCGCCTACTTCCAACCCCATCTTCGTACATATTCCAGACTCCCCATGTGGTAAGCCCCCCACCCCAGCACTGTAGCGTTGCAGCCACTGAGCTGATGCTCTAGGCTGGTGGCCACAACTCAATGGTGTTGACCAGGGTAATGACTGTCCAGGCATGGAGCTGCAGTGTGAATTATTATTATTATTATTATTATTAAACATTTATAAAGTGCCAGTTGCAAAACCTGGCGCTGTACAGAACATACAATCAGACGCGGTCCCTGCCTGTGGCTTACAATCTAAAAGACAAGGAGGGGGAGACAAGGAGAGGGGACAGTGGGAGAGACATGGGAGAAGACAAACAAACATTCAGGCGGATGCGAAGTCTCAGGTGCGTGTACTTGGCTTGGTTACAAGGTGGTCGGTAGCAGCAGTCAGCAGAGGAGGGCTGACAGTAAGAGCAAGGGGAAAGACTAGAGGGCATTGGGAAAGGCAGCATGGAAAAGGTGGGTCTTGAGGAGGGATTTGAAGGAGCGGAGGGAGGAGGCGAGGCGGACGTCGGCAGGGAGGGAGTTCCAGGCATGCGGGGCAGCGAGGGAGAAGGGACGAAGGCGGTTGGGCGAGCAGGAGAAGCGAGGGAGAGCGAGGGAGGGGACAGCGGAAGAGCGGAGAGCGCGCACAGGAGCGCGTAGGGCGATTAGGTCCGAGAGGTAAGGGGGAGCTTGGTCATGGAGCGATTTGAACGTGAAAACCAGGAGTTTGAACAGGATACGTTCCGGAAGGGGGAGCCAGTGAAGGGAGAGGAGGAGAGGCGTCACATGGTCGAAGCGACGGGCAGAGTGAATGACCTTGGCGGCAGAGTTTTGGATCGCCACAAGGGGGGACAGGTGGGAGCGAGGGAGGCCAGCAAGGAGGAGGTTGCAGTAGTCGAGGCGAGAGATAACCATGGCATGAACAAGGATTTTGGCCGAGGAGATAGATAGAAAGGGGCGTATGCGGGCAATGTTGAGGAGAGCGAATCGGCAGGATTTGGCCACAGAGTCAATGTAAGGTTTAAAGGAGAGGTGCGTGTCAAAAATGAAGCCCAAGCTGCGGGCACGGAGAACAGGACGGATGGTGACCCCATCAATGCAGATGGTCAGGTCAGAGGGAGAGGAGGGGGATGGAGGAAAAATGAGGAGTTCAGTCTTGGCCATGTTCAGTTTGAGTTGGCGTCGGGACATCCAGGCGGAGATATCAGAGAGGCAGTCGACGAGGCGTGAGCGGATAGAGGAGGAGAGAGAGGGGGTAGAGAGATAGAGTTGGGTGTCATCAGCATAGAGATGGTATTGGAATCTGTGGGAGGCAATAATTTTGCCAAGGGACAGGGTGTAGATAGAGAAGAGGAGAGGGCCAAGGACAGAACCTTGGGGAACCCCAACCGAGAGGGGAAAGGAGGGGGAGGTCGACTCGGGGAGGGAGATGCACCCAGCAGGTATACAGCAGCTCTACCTCTGGCCAGTGCCCCAGGTTTGGCCTTTTCACTCCACACAATGCCCTCTGGGATGCACAGCCTGCTGTGTTTGCACGTCTGGTGGGGCGCCTTTACAATGACTGGCCAAATCGGGGGTGAACCCCGGCTGCTGTCTGTCTCAAAGCGGAACTACCATGTGCCTAAAAGTACTCATAGTGTTGAAAGAAAATACCCTATAAAACAGCTTTACTTATCAGAATTGTGGTGCTCAACCCATCATGGTAACTAGGGATGGACGAACAGATCATAGTTTGGCTTCGGCCGTTCGGTTCGGTCCAGTCCGGTTTGTCCATTTGGTTCAGCCGTTTGGTTCGTTCACTGCGTTCGGTTCGGTTTGGGAGTTCGGAAAAAGGCTCTGTGTGCGAAGAATGATGACCCCCATACCCATGATGGTGGGTCCTGGGGCTAGAGTGGCAGCTTCTAGATATTGGCCACAGCCCTCCCTGCCAGTAACCTGGCCCCAGAACCCTGAACGCAGGTCCTGGGGCTGGAGTGGCTGTTTCTTGATGCGGTGGAAAGACATCGCCTCCGTGCGAGGAATGATGGCACCAGACTCATGAGGGTGGGTCCTGGGGCTAGAGTGACAGCTTCTAGGTATTGGCCACAGCCCTCCCTGCCAGTAAGTTGGCACCACAACCCTGACGGCGGGTCCTGGGGTGCAGTGGCTTTTCTTGATGCGGTGGAATAACATCGTCTCCGTGTGAGGAATGATGGCCCCAGACCCATGGCGGTGTGTCCTGAGGCTAGAAGAATGGCAGCTTCTAGGTATTGGCCACAGCCCTCCCTGCCTGTAACTTGGCTCCAGAACCCTGATGGGGGGTCCTGGGGCTGGAGTGGCTGTTTCTTGATGTGGTGGAAAGACATCGCCTCCATGAGCGGAATGATGGCCCCAGACCCATGATGGTTGGTGCTGAGGCTAGAAGAATGGCAGCTTCTAGGTATTGCCCACAGCTCTCCCTGCCAGTAAGTTGACCCCACAACCCTGATGGCGGGTCCTGGGGCAGAGTGGCTTTTCTTGATGCGGTGGAATAACATTGTCTCCGTGTGAGGAATGATGGCCCCAGACCCATGGCGGTGGATCCTAGGGCTAGAGTGGCACCTTCTAGTTATTGGCCACAGCCCTCCCTGCCTGTAACTTGGCTCCAGAACCCTAACGGGGGGTCCTGGGGCTGGAGTGGATGTTTCTTGATGCAGTGGAAAGCCATCGACTCAGTACGAGGAATGATGTCCCAAGACCTATGACGGTGGTCCTAGGGCTAGAGTGGCAGCTTCTAGGTATTGGCCACAGGCCTCCCTGCCAGTAACTTTGCCCCAGAACCCTGACAGCAGGTCCTGGGGCTGGAGTGGCTGTTTCTTGATGCGGTTGAATGACATTGTCTCCGTGCAAGGAATGATGGCCCCAGACCCATGACAGTGGGTCCTGGGGCTAGAGTGGCAGCTTCTAGGTATTGGCCACAGGCCTCCCTGCCAGTAACTTGGCCCCAGAATCCTGACAGCGGTTCCTGGGGCTGGAGTGGCTGTTTCTTGATGCAGTGGAATGACATTGTCTCCGTGCGAGGATTGATGGCCCCAGACACATGGCGATGGCTCCTGGGGCTAAGGTGGCAGCTTCTTGGTATTGGCCACAGCCCTCTCTGCCTGTATCCTGGCCCCAGAACCCTGGCATCAGGTCCTGAGGCTGGAGTGGTTGTTTCTTGTTGCTTTGGAAAATTGGCTCTCTGTGCGAGGAATGATGGCCCCGGACCAATGACGGTGTGTCCTGGGGCTAGAGTGGCACTTTCTAGGTATTGGCCATAGCCCTCCCTGTCTGTAACATGGCCCCAGAACCCCGGAGGCAGGTCCTGGGGCTGGAGTGGCTGTTTCTTGATGCTTTGTAAAATTGGCTCTCTGTGCAAGGAATGATGGCCCCAGACTCATGATGGTGGGTCCTGGAGCTAGAGTGGCAGCTTCTGGATATTGGCCACAGCCCTCCCTGCTTGGCCAATCGCAGACTGTGAAGCCGTGGTCTGAGGCGAAAAGGGGTAGTCATTCGTCAGGCTGGCTGCTAATCCAAGCCTCTCCACCCCTGGTGCTTGGAAGTCTGCTCCTCAGGTGACTCCCCCTCCCTGCCATGTTTGGCCTTCCAGTGACACCATGTTTTTGGCATTCTACTCACCCGAATTCACCCGAACGCGATCCGAACTGACCAAACTTCGGTCATTTCGGCATTCGGAATTGAGTTCGGTTCAGTCAGTTCGTGTTTGGTTTCGGTGTCGGTTTCAGATTCGGTCATCCGAACAGACCGAGTTCAGGCCAAATCCGAACATCTGAACCACATTCTCCCATCCCTAATGGTAACAATGAATACTAATCAGTACCTAATTAATGGTCAATGGACTACCCAGTCTACTGGTTTATCACTTTTCACCTGATTTTATGACTGACTCCATTTCCTACCTTCAAGTACTGAAAGTGTGAGCTTATGGGGAAGAACTGGAGATGAGGGCACACAGTCAGTTTTCCTTCAAGAGGGTAAATACCAATTGTATAGATATTTTCTTACCCTTCTCCTAGATGATAAATGATCTTGTTTGATTACTTTAGACAAATCTCTTGTGTTTTTGACATCACTAACTCTGAACCACTAACACTATGCAGTAGTGGATAAAAAATATCTTGATGGATCTCTTCCCATCTTTCCAAGAAAGATCATTCCATTGCCAATCCATTGCTTTCTGAACTCAATGGGCACTCCAGAGGATATGACAGTAGGGATGGGTGAACAGAATGCAGTTCAGATGTTCGGTCATTCGGTTCCAAACCCGAGTTCGGGTTCGATGGTTTCGTTCAGCTGTGTTTGGGTTAGCTGAACTTGGCCGAACAGTCAAAAATAGCGCTATTGAAACTGAAACCTAATTTTTGGCCCTGAAAAGAGGTTTTTCCTGCCCCCGAACTCATCCGAACTTGACCGAACTGTTCGGCCATTCGAGAGTTCGCTTCAGACGTTCGTTTCGGCCATCCGAACAGACCGAGTCTGGTCTGAACTCCGAACATCCGAACCGTGTTCGCCCATCCCTATATGACAGTAATCTGTTTTGTCTCCTTTTCAATGTACTCATAAAGCCATAGGGAGGTTTGGTGAAGAGAAAAGATTGAGAATGCTTTCATTGAGCTTCAGTTACAAAATCTTGTATCCGCATCTGGTCCATCCTGGGTGACAAAATGGAGTGAATAACCCCACTAGATTAATTTACAGCCTACTACGGGGGATGTCTAGTAGGCTCTGAGTTAGTCCAGGATATGCAGAGATCATGCTTTTTCTGATACAAGAAGAAGACAGAGGAACTGGTGGAATTTGTATCTGTGCCACTAGCACATGGAGTGTGATAGCCATTGCTAAAGAAAGTGTGAAATTTAGAAATGTTATTAGATCCCACATGGTTCCTGCAGCTCAGATAACTGCTGAAGCCTCTTTTGTTTTCCTTCTGTGCTTGGTGTGAAGAGCAAGACCTTTCCTCTGAAGTATGGATCTTATCCAGGCCTTATAACCTTGGAACTAGAATGCTGTCATGTGCTCTTTTTAGAGTTTCAAAGTGAGATCAGTTGGAAAATGAAATGATGCCTAATGATGCTCAACCTTCTGTTTAGCAAAGCTTCATGCCGGGAGTACGTTATGCTAGTCCCCTGGAAGCTACGGTAGCCTCTGTTTATTTTCTGGATACAATTCGATGTATCAGTGATACATGACTATCCAACCCTATGTGATAGGGTTAATTATTACACCATTTCCCTACCCCGTATCCACACACCTGAGCTCAACAGAAATTATAAATGACTCCAGCTATGCTCCACCAGAAAAAGGAGCACACAACTAATTTCTGAGTGTGTCTTTTTACTTGGGCATTTGAAAAAATGGTGGGTTGAGGACTGGATGGATCATGTTGTTGTGAGAATCATCTAAGCTGATGGCATTCCTATTTTTTACACTAGAAAAAGTAAACAATTGTATTGATATTTTATTGTGAAATAAAATGGTGTCACTGATTCTTACATACAGAGTGTTGATGGCTCTGGTAGAAATTTAAAATACCATTTAGCAATGAGTTCTTTGATTTGTTTGTGTGTGTGTGTTTGAGAGAGAGAGAGAGAGAGAGAGAGAGAGAGAGAGAGAGAGAGAGAGGGCATTTTTAGACAAGGTGAACACTCAGAGTTACACCCATCCCACATGCATCCACATTAGGGCTGAAATAGCAAGCCGAGTGGCATGGTGCAATAGAGACATTCATTCCACTACTTTTGTCTGCGAGCTTCTGCAATTTCCACCGGCACTTTCTGACAGGTGGTCACAGTGCAAAACTGGCAGAACAATGTTTCTTCTGACACTTTCTGAGATTATTCCGACACTCTCCTACTCTTTCTGATAATTCTGATATCTCAAAGCAAAGGGCACAGAATTAGCGAAATTCCAGCGGAAAAGCTGCGGAAAGTTGCAGGCAATTCTAAAATGGTGGAATGAAATATCGGTTTGGAAAAAGGAGTTGCTGCTTCAGCCCTAATCCAAATGCCCATCTGAAGGCAGCATCTGGGTGTGGGTGTGTGTGTGTGTGTGCACTCCCCTGACTCACACACCACCCATTCACTGAGCATCGAGGGAATCAGGGATTTTCCATATGGCAGCATGTAAAAATGTGTGTAGGTAGGGGTTCACACCATCCTGTCTACATTTGAAACCCCCCCCCACTCATCCAACATGCATGGGTGGTCCATGGCCATCATATGCGGTGTGCACGGGACCACCCCCCCACCCATGACCATTTTAAAATGGCCAGAGAGAGAGATTGAGATATTCTGCCATTAAATTTGAGGTCTTTGGCACCCCATGAAATTCAGAGGCCCACCCCTCCCAGCACATGCCTTTAGGTTGCTTCCCCTCCACTGCCCAATGCTCGCTGCCTCCCCCTCCCAGTCTGGTCCCAGACCGCTCTGCCAAGCAGAAATGGGGACGATATAGAGACTGGCACTTGAGGAAGCTGCTATGGGCCCATTTAGGCTCCTCGGCTCCACTCTGCATCCTTGCTGCCCCGCGCTCACTGTGTCCTCCTGCCAAACCTGTAAGTTTTTGCCATTTTCTGAAAAATAATCTTGAAAAAGGCAAAATCTGTTATTTTCTGTAAAACAATTAATATCTCTGTTTTTCCTCTGGTTTTCCATTGAAAACAAAAAAAAACTAGGAATCCTGGTTATCACTAGGCCTGGTTGAAAATAGTCCTTTCAATTATATGAAAGGGGTCTGCAAAAATGGAAGACCCGTCAAAATTTCTATCAGAATTCTGACCAATCGAAATTTACAGACTATAGATCAATTGAAAATTACAGTACGGCCACTGCCAATTTGTTGTAAAGCAGTCTTCATTTTGCATATGTTCGGTACCACAGCCACCATTTTGCATATGCACGATAACGTCTGGAAATGGCGGTGGAAGTTTCAATTCATCCAGAAAAAAGGCATTTTGGTCTACTTTTCACTAGATTAATTGAAGCAACCAGAATCTGTTGGAATCAGAATCCAGTCAAAGATGAGATTTCATCCCTTGTTATCACAAAATAAAATTAGCCCTTGGGTTTGATCCCAAGTCTGGACAGTGAGTAGAGTACTCTCTCAGGAAAAGAGTACTCACCCTCCAGAGGTGATGCAGTGAAGTGCAGCTTCCTTTGGGGCTGGGTAAGTTTTTGAAAAAGGAGGCAGGCAAGCTGGGCACGCTCAGAAGGGCTAAATGACCCTTTCTGAGCATGTTTAGAGCTTTCCAAGATGGTGCTGGCAGTGTCAGAATGCTGCGGGTGCCATCTTGGAAGGACTGAGCATGCTCAGAAGGGACCATTTGGCTCTTCTGAGCATGGCCAGCTCCCCCCTTTTTTAAACTTACCCAGTCCTTGAGGAAGCCACCCACCATGGGACCCCTCCAGAGAGTGAGTACTCTACCCTTGAGCCCCCGCTAGGCCCCTACCCCCTCTTCCCTGGCCCATTCCTTCCCCCCAGGCACACTCTGGCCTCTGACCCTTTCATTTCCTTCCACCCTCGGAATTTGCGGGTATTGTCCGAGTGTCCTCGGACCAGCCCAAACACTCAGGATCGGTTCCTGGACCCTCAGAAATACTCATGAATATTTCTTTTTAATATTCGGTGCAGCCCTATTTAAAAGATAGTGCTTAATACTTTAGCAAGTATAGAATGGTGCAACACAAGCAGCAGGGGGGGCAGATCCCCATGTCGGCTCGTGATGGGGAGAGGCAAGCACAGTCACCACACTGCAGGGTCAGCACAGGGAGCTGAGCTGATGGTTGCCCTCCCTCCCCTTGGTGCAGCTGGGCATGTGGGCATCTCTCCAGTTTCCTGCCACTGCTGGGGTCGCTGAGCTGCTGGCCACATGAGCGGACACCCAGGTCAACCTCGCCTCTCTCCCCCGGCTTGAACAAAATCATGCCCTCAGCTGTAACATGGCCGTCCGTGATGGGCAACAGCACCTGCCACTCAAAGCCTTGATGCAAAGCTTGC
Organism: Sphenodon punctatus; assembly: GCA_003113815.1. Lineage (NCBI taxonomy): Eukaryota > Metazoa > Chordata > Lepidosauria > Sphenodontia > Sphenodontidae > Sphenodon > Sphenodon punctatus. Next base: position 330,192 of record QEPC01004157.1, on the reverse strand, counting down.
TCTGTGGCAGAGCAGTAGGGGCCCAGGCACATGGGCTGTAATGCCTTGGGCAGTCTCACGTCATTTGAGGCAAGACGGCTACGCGATGCATCCTTGGATTTTTTGTGATGCATTGTGTAGCAGCCAGAAGCTCAGCTGGCCTTGTGGCGTGGGGAATATCTAACAATCACTGGCCACACAATGCACTGCATCATGTGGTCAAGCTGGACAGAGTGGGTTAAGGCTGCCCAAGGCATGGTAGGCTCCTCAAGCTGTGTCATGTGACTGCACCCGTTATATAGGAAGAAGGCAGGGGTGTGCATGTCGTTTTCGTGATGTCAATAATGGAACTTAAATTTGTCATTTTCGTTATCGTTATTGCAATAACGAAAATGACAAAAAATTATAACGAAATCAATAACGATAACAAAAGTTGTTATTGATTTCATTATTGCCTAGCAGCCTGGCTGGTGTTTTGGGGAGGGAATTGTGGCGAGGGGAGGAGGAAGCAGACATCTCAGAGCCAGAAACAGTGTTGAACTCTTGAACTGGGCCTGTGATAGGAGGGGAAGGACCTGATGGATATAATCACTGGCCAATGAGCAGCGCAAGCAGGTTCCAAGCAGTTGAATGGCACTCTGTGATTGCTCAATGCCTTCTGCCTCCCAGAACCAATCAGGGGAGGTCTGGGGGAGGGTACTGCAACCCTTTATACTTCAGGGCTGGGCTGCTTGACTGGTTCTGTGTTAGCTATTGCTGTGTCAGGGTGCATGTTCCGAATTTGCTGGTGTTTGAACTAAAAATCCTCCCATATATATCCCTACCACCTTACCTTTCCAATCCTTATTCCTTACCCTTACATTTTACCTTAGATAGATAGATAGATAGATAGATAGATAGATAGATAGATAGATAGATATACCTCTGAGTTTTCCTTTTCCCTCCACCTGTATGTCTCCCCCTGTCCATATATTATATAGATATAGGTATTAATGATATATATTAATACCTATCTATATTAATACCTATATATATTATATTTATTTATTTATTAAAAACATTATTATTTAGATAATAGGCTCTTTAATGATATATATTAGGATTGTAGGAGAGGAATATTTTGTATTATACATAGGTTAGGTTTAGCGTAGTTTCTGTGTGTGTTTGTGTATATATATATATATAAAACTAGATATTACGTGTATACCAATACCAATAACGATAACAAAAACAAAATTTCCATTTGAAATCAGTGCCGATAACAATAACAACAACAGCAATGACAACGCTAATGAAAAACATTTTGTTATCAACAAAAATGAAAGCGACACATTTTAATAACAAAAACAATAACAAAAAACGAAAAACAAGATGGGGTCCTGGTGCGCACCCCGAGAAGAAACCAATAGCATTTGTGACATTTAACTTTGGTCATCATCTCTGTAGAAACCCAGTTTGTGTCACAAAGGATGCAACTTACGGACACCTGTACAATATTACAGATACTAGGGGTGAACCATATTCCATTGAATTTGATGCAAGTGGTGAAGTTTATGATGTTCTCCTGTCTCTGCCTATGAATGTTACATGTCATTGAGAGAATAAAGGGTGTGTGTCAGGCTGGGGCTTAGGACATAAAAGTGACATACTGAGTCAGACCAATTGTTCATCTACCCAACATCCTAGTTGTAATCCAAGATCCACGTGCATGTTTGGACCTTAGGCTGCTTTTAAACGAGGGCGCGCTGAAGCGCCTCCCAAACGCCGCATTAAAGCAAAGCCGCTGGAGTGGCTTTCTCCCCGTTGCCGGCGGCGGCGGGAGACACGGGGCTTTGGAGCGGCGCGTTCTTAAGCCAGATAATTGAACTCTTAAGAACGCGCCGCTGCAAAGCCCCGTGTCTCCAGCCACCGCCGCCGCCGGCAACGGGGAGAACGTCACTTCCGGAGGCTTTGCTTTAATGCGGCGTTTGGGAGGCGCTTCAGCGCGCCCTCGTTTAAAAGCAATGTTAGATTGGGGCTCCTGTCTGTTGCTTAGACAAGTGCAGAAGTTATAATGGAGTGATCCATTCCCGACTCTTCACACCCAGCCCCTGACACTCAGAGATCTCATTCCCCTGATCATTTTGACTAATAGCCACTTATGGCCCTATACTTTTAAGAACTCATCCAATCCTTATTTAAACCAAGTGGCCTTAATAACATTCTGTGGTAACAATTTCCAGAAGTTAATTGTACATTGAGTGAAAAAGTACTTCCTTGTTTTTGTTTTAAAACTGCTGCCAGTTATGAACATAATAAGTGCCATACTGGCTGAGACCTATTGCCCATCAAGCCCAGTGTCTGACTGTGGCCATTCTCAGTCACTTTGGAGAAGTACACAACAGGTCATAATGAATCAATCAGTGCCCTGCTGTTCACTCCCAGCCCCCAACAGTCAGAGCTTACTTACCCTCAGCAATGTGATTAATAGCCATTTATGGACCTATCCTCTAGGAAATTATCTGATTGTTTTTTAAACCCAGTTACACTATTGGCGTTAACAACTATCTGGGTCAACAAGTTATGGAAGTTAATTGCAAGCTGAGTGAAAAAGTACTTCTTTTTACTTGTTTTTAGTCTGCTGTCACTTCATTTCATAGGCCATTTTTCAATGGACTTCTGGGGCATGGGGGTGTCCATTAGGGATGTGCAAACAGAACCAAGTTCAGAAATTCGGTTCGGTTTGAAAATCAAGTTCAGTTTGAAAGTTCGATTCGGTCGACCGAACTATTTGAATTTGGTCGAATTCTGAACTTCTGAACCGAGTTCGTACATTCAAACCCAAGGTTTTTTGCCTTCCAAACTGATTCAGATTTGACCGAACAGTTTGGTCGAATTCGACGTTGGTTCGAAAGTTCGGTTCAGTCCACTGAACTATTAGAGTTTGGTCCGAACTCCGAACTTCTGAACTGCGTTCGCACATCCCTAGTGTCTGTGTGTGGCATGTGGAGCATTGGGCGAGGGAGCAGAAAGGCTCCACCCAGCTCCACCCAGCTCCATGCATGGAGGACCTCATATTTTCATCAGTTGCTCCGTACGTGAGGTGGAGATGGATGGAGGCATGTGGGTCGTGGGATCATGAACCCATGCACTTCCACATTCAAATGGGATGCTCTCACGTCTGTCCATTGGGTGGACTTGTATCAGAGCGTCTCATTTAAACAAAACCTTAGAGCATCCCCTCATTCTAGTATATTTTTACAAATGACAAATAAAGCTCCCCATTTACTTATTCCTCATCAATCATGATTTTGTAAACTTCTATCATATATCCCCTCTCTCATATCTTCTCCAATATGTGGTGCATTTCATTAACAAAATAAAGGTGGCAGGGCAGGGATTATTAAAAATTACCTGATAATCCTGAAACATCAGCTTTGGGTAAGTGTCTGGCTTTTAAAACAACCACCGTGAGAGTGTTCGTTGTGGACTGGTAACAGAGAGAGATCAGCAGTTCTCCACGCCCAGATGACTTCTATGGAAAGGAAAAGAGAATGCTTTATGATCTGTTGCCTTGCTTAGGTTGGCATTTGAAATCAACAACAAAGAGGAAAATCAGAGCTGGCTTAAAATAATTCATTGAGTCCCAATTTTGATGGAAATTTCAGTTTCAAAGATCTCAAACTTTGCTATGAGTTTTTGGCTGACTTTTTAAAAAAAATAGCATTCAACAGTTTATGAAAATGTTCAGTGTCGTTGTTATAAATACAAGGGTAATTCATTGTGCCTTTTTAAACATGTCTTTTCATCATTATCAAGAGGTTTGGTGATAATAAACTTGACGTGGGCCCAACTCTCCATCACGTTGATTCATAGGCTGCCAGATGTCAGCCTGCTGCTGCTCTGGCATGGTTAGATGGCTGAACCAGATGCAGTCCCCAGGATGATTCCGGGCTCATGGCCCAAGCCAAGGATCACCCAGGCAGGCCAACATAGACCATAGCAGGTCCACACATCTGTTGGAGGCTCCATTCCCCACTCGGAATCAAGGGGTGCCATGATGGGCAGCTGCCTGTAATTGGCCATGTCTGCCCATCATGGAACACTGGGGAATACTGGGGGCAAGGCTGCCCCGTGTCTGTTTCATTCCTCCACCGGGGGGCGGGGGGAGGATGGAGGGCTCACTGGCTGGCCCAGTTGGATGCCTCTGTGTTATGTGTCCAGACTTGACCCTGCCAAGGTCAGCCCTCCTCCTTGAGCATGTAACCAGCACAACGGCTGCATGCTTATTTTCACCCATTGTTGCAAAGAAATCTCAATGTTTTTCAATCTCTTCACAAAATGAAATTTCATTAGAATTTTCACTTTTTGGGGTGGAGGTGGGGTTGGGTATTTGATTTCAAAGATTCAAAGTTGAGAATTGATTTCTGTCCATTAATTTTTTTCAATTTATAATCAACTCAAATAAAAATGTATATGTTCAGATTCTTAGTTGGCTTAATTTTACATAACTCCAGTTGATACATGTTTCTTCACAGTCCTGAACCTATTGACATCAATGCAAAACTTCTGCCAACTTTACTGAGTCGGGATTGTACCCAACCCATCGTCTCCTGATCTTGTCCCATGTACTTTCATAGACTGATCAGGAAAGGAAGGTGAGAGAATGAATTGCCAATCTTCAGGCTGGGAGAAAAGGAAGATGAATATACAATATGCTACCACTGAAGCTAATGGCTCACTTCCAACTGACTTTAATGGTGTAGAATTCCACACTGAGTGCATAAATTGTCACACCATCACCAGTTTTAGAGCTGAAAGACTCATAATTATTCATAATAAATAAATAAAATAAATAAATAATGTCATAAACTCTTAACGGCTACTCTAAAAATGCCTGCATAATTGGAAATAAATCTCTAAGAAAACAAAAGTTCCTAAATAGGGGAAATAAATGTTCCTATACAGGTAAGAGATGCAGAAAAAAAAATATGGGTGCAATCCTAGAGGCCCTATTAAACTACACCTAAGCGAGGCGCAGTGTACTTATGCCGGTGCATGTAGGCGCATGACTGCCCAGAGCACAGCAAGCCACTCGGCACAATGGCACACCCCTGCTGATGCAACTCCCCTCCCCCAAGCCCACACACCCCGCAGCCAGCAATATGGAGCAAGGACTGTGCCTGCTCCATCCCCCGGGCTGCAGGGTGTGTGAGCTCTGCGGGATCGCTTCAGCAGGGGCATGCCATTGCGCCGAGTGCCTTGCTGCTCACGAGGGGTGCATGCGCACAAGTGCGCCCGCCGCCTGGCTGGGCATTGTGCCAGCGGTTGGCATACTCCGCTACTAGGATTCCACACTATGTCTATTCCTAACATCTTCCACCTAGATCATTGCTAAAACTGTCTTACATTGCTCAGTCTATAGATCTGATTTTGTGCTTGCCTAAGGAAGGGGGCTGAGTGGCCTAAACATACGTTCATCAACAGAAATTAGTCCAATAGAAGAGCTCCTCTGAACTACTTTGTCTCCATCTCTTACAATTTGAACCAAGATGTCAACCACATTCTCTTTAAACATGCAAGGTATACTTTTAAAAACAAACAAACAAATCCCATCAAGCCACTGTAATTCATCTGATATTTGGAACGAAAACTTTGTCAAAGGCGGAATTAATCTGTTATTGGAATGTTGCTGCTAATGCTCTCAGAAGGCCTATGATTTCAATGGAACAACGAAAAGATTGCTTTGATTTTAAAAGTGCTCGGTTTGATTTTGTGAAACCAATAGATTCCCTTTGCAGGAGACAAAAGAAAAGGAAAAGAAAAGAAGTCAGAAACTTAAAAAGCAGAGCCATTTTGATATATTAATCATTAGTGGATGTTATGCAGCTGGTGGGCGGTAGCAGGAGAGATATATAATAATGATATTCCTGATAGGAATATCGGATGGCAGACATTGATTCAATTTCATTTGATGTTTGATCTTTTGAAAGCAATTACATAAAAGTCAATACACACTCCTACTCTACAGGATGGCATGATGGGTACACTTTGGTTGTGATGGTTTTGAAAGATTTCTCTTTCCATTCGGCATTTTAGGTGAGAAACATAATGACTTCCCACTACCCTTAACCCAGATGTAACCTCTGTTAATCCCAATCCAGAAGAATCAGCATGATAGTGCTAGCAATGCATATAACCAACAAGCCACCCTGAGCTTTTACGGGAAGGGTGGAATACAAATTCAAACCAATAAATAAATAAAATATGGTGTTTAGGACTAATTTGTTAAATCCCACGGAAATGAATGGGAGTCTTTCCATTGGGCTTTGGGCCAAGACATAATTACTTACTTATCTCCTGTACAGAAGGGAGAGAAATAAGATGTTCATTGTATTCTTGCAAGCTATATAATTATGGGTCACAGACTGTTGATCTAATATTAAGGAACCCACTGAAATTGATTGGTATAATTGTATAAGAAAAAGAAGTAGGACTTTATCCATTAGCTGTTTCATATACAATGATGATATTTATTGCACTTGTACATTTCTCTCTTCCTGATATCATCATTCAAGGCTTCTTACTGAGTTATTTTCAGCCCTTTACTTTGTTTTATAAGAAGATAAGAAAACAAAACAGCAATTCTAGTAATAAACATTAGATAATTAATAATTTGAAAGAGATTAAAAATCAGTTACCCTAACATTCCTTTTGATGATCTCTTTGTTCATTAGCATCCTGCCCTCAGTCAGCTCAATACCAGACAATGGAAAGAGGACTTCTCCAATGACATCATCTCTGGAAAACCTGTCAAAACTTAGGATCATGAAGTGAAGGCTTAAATCTTGGACTTGGCTGTATGGGATTCCATAAAAGGTGAAGGTTTCGTCAAACGCTGGATCTAAGGTTTTCCTCAGCACCCTAGTTTTCACCTTGTGCTTCTTCTCAGGTAGGATTGTCATTTTTATGTAGGGATCTGAAGTCATTGACTGCTCATCCATGGCCGGCAAACCATGTGCTTCTTTTATGTTGACCACAAATGCCTTCTTTTAAAAGTTGTACTCTAAGGAGAAGAAGAGAGTCCCTAACTTGTCTGGTTTCTCTTCAGAAGATATTGAAGTGGTGGATTTTAAGCTGTCGGGGGATATTGAATCTTTCTCCCTTTCCACAAAATGCTTTGCAATCAAGTTCTCAATATCTGGAGAGCTCTGGATTTTGGGGGTTGTTTTGGGAAAGTTGCCATTCAGATCTCGTTTCTCCAGGTCAAGGTGGAGAGAGTTTTTTGGCATGATGGGTTTGGTTTTTGCTTCGTTTTTCTCATCTGCCCCAAATTTTTTCTTACAGTTGAGGTTCTCAGGATAAATATCAACCCCTTTCAGCACATGAACAAATTTATAAGGAGGGGTCTTGTTGGACTTGGAAGATTTCCGTTGGCAGCAGATCCATGCAAAGAGGGAGACAGTGAAGACCAGGCCAAATGCACTGAAGATGCCAACTACTGTAGGGATTTCGTCTGCAAACCAAATGAATAGTGACAAATGTGTGAATAGTGGTGGTAGAGAAAAAATGTGGTATTCTTCTAAAAAAATAATAATCACAGAGATGGCAACAGCAGGAGATTAAATAGACCGAACTGCTTGTTGGTGTATATCAAACAAGAGATATGTACCTATCTTATGCCACCTACAGGTAGGAATGTGAAACCACATGACCCTGAATGGGAAACCTTCCTCATGGTAGCAATTTTCCATATCCAGAATGACTGTGATGAAAGCAGCCTGACTAGAATAACAGCAATAAATCTAAAGACTTTCAATATTCAGTTCCTATGTTCACCTGGACCACCCACAGTATTCTCAATCTACCAGGAATAGATATTGCCAAGCCAGACTCGGTATTGAGTGTATAGGGCTTTTGTTTCTCCGATGAGAAGGCATCTGAACAATGCATTACTCATAGTCACAGAGTCTACTGTTATACTACGCCTTGGATAACTGTACATTCAGTGACCTAGATATATAATTTACAGTCTGATCTTATGAGGGGCAAAGATATGTCATGAAAAGGCTGACTTTTATGGGAGATTATGGTATTCCACAGTCTATTAAGAGATGCTCCGTGCTTCCCAAGTGTGCGTCTTTGGAGCAGAATTAAATCCACATGGTCTTGTCCTGCTCTGTTTGGCAATAACAAATATACATACCAGTATATAAAAAAGAAAATCCATTGGGGACCATTGATACTCATTAATTATGGTGTCTATCCAACTATGAATCAAAGACAAGATGCTATGCAGAGAGGAAACCATTCAATAGATTACTTTTAAAATTTATAACAGAACCCATTCCAGATAAAACTTTTCTTTTGCTTTTCTGTGAATCAAGGTACATTACAGGAAGGGAAATCAGTTTTGGCATAACAACCTCGGCTGGCATGTGTCTAGAACTCCTGGCAGACCAAGTATCATTAGCATTAGCAGTGAAGGGGCAAACGAGCCCAGCTAATTGGAAATCCAATTGTGCCTATAAGTAACATTTCTAAGTGAGTCTAAACATTGTACAATGCAGCAATCAAGGCTAAGTCCACATTCCCAGGGCAGAGTGGGGCAAAGGGGAGGGGGGGTATTAATGTGATGACATTGCTTATGCATAAGGTAATCATCTCCTTTATGTAAGAACGCTGGTTCTTTAATAAATGATTACCAGCTTTTTTCTTTTTGGCAGAGAAAGGAGAACTCGCCTTCTCTCGTCCGTCTAAAAGAATCTGTTACCTGCCTTTAAAAATTCAGGCAGATGGAATTATTTTCCACATAATTTTTCACTCAGTCATATTCCCCCCCCCCTTTTTTCTTTGCTTAATTGAAGTGACAGCCAGCACAATAGAGGCATCTGGAAAGGAAAAGTTCCAGCAGGGAAAGAGTTAAGCCAGGGCTTTGCCCAGTTTTGTCACTTTCACAGAGTAAATGTCCTTCCTGAGAGTTAATGATTAGGACAAGAGGGGGGTAGGGGGGGTGGAATTGATAGACGGCCCCCATCTGCCTCCATGTCTCCCAGGTGAACATTTTTTGGTGGTATCTGTGTTAAAGTAAAGCACGTGGAGGAAAGTATAGCCAAATCTCCAAGCTGCAAAAATAAAAAATAAATTAAAAAAAAAAAACAATTGTAGAAGATGCAGGGGCAAACCTCACAATAAGGATGACAGCTTAAAGGAACGTCGAGCTCCAGTTTGAATTTTGAGAGCACTTTTAGTTTGCAGTTCACTATTGGGTAAGAGACTTCTAACCAGGGAGGAACATTGCACCCTCTTCTAAATTACAGCTTCTGATGGCACTGACTGGAAGGATACACTAGTCAGAGATATTATTAATTATCCTCGTTAAGTCAATCATCAAGTGAGCAAGCTGTCACACATGCTTTTAGAAATACCCTGGAGGTGGGAAGGGGTGGGTGGGGGTACTCAAATTGCTGCGCATTTACTGCCCATCAGGTTGCAACCTGCCTTGGTTGTTATTTTCATATGGGAAAATCCATTGCCCAGGCATGAGTCAACTCTATAGGGAGGGGTGGGTTGCTCCGACATGCTGCCTATTCCAAGGAAGAGTAGATTCCGATTTGAGTGCCACTGAAGTCAATTTGGAACCCACTGCACTGAAAATCCAGGGGGTTATCCTTATCCTCCATTCAGCCCAGTGCAGCTGCAGTCACTAGCTAGGTAGGACGGAATATTTGTCATATCTCCCTTGACAAATCTCTCTCTTTCAAACTCTTAAATAATGGGGCAGGAGGGGGTGTCTATTTTGAGCCTAGCTACCTACCCTAGTTTAAAGCCAATAGCCTTATTTTGTATAGGTCAAACATGTTGGCTCTGAAAACTTATTATTGCTCTTATCAGAGACTAGACGTCAGTGCATTGAAATTCATCCAGAGATGAGGGTGCTGAGTTAAAAGTACTGGGGGTTTCTTACTGGGGGTGTCTCAGCTTTGCCCAACAAACACCACCATCCAAGAGGAGAAAATTTACCTATATATTTCTCTGTTTGGACAGAAGGGGGGTTTCTACTCTGAAGGAAACAGGAGTGACAGCTGTTTTGAAGAAGGATCTGATCTCTGGCGAGGAATGGATTGGGACCATTGGGCTGTCTCTGAAGCATGCCACTTTAACAGGAGATAAGCGTGCAGTATTAAGGATGTATCCTTCTGATTCAAAGAAATAAGCATTCTTTAAAAACAAACAGTATCTGGGGCATAGTGGGAGTCAACTAGGCATCTAGGAACTTGTGGGACAAAAAAAGAAAGGGTAACAGTAATAAAAAAAAAAGGAGTCTTTAACAGACACACAAGGAAGCTACCGAGGTAGGGTACACAAAACTGCATGCATGCACTCAGCTTGGAATATTAGATCAGATGTGGAACCTTCATACAAATCCCCCTCCCCATTAGCCTCCCCTCCCCCAAATGCATCTGGATGGGAAGGGGCAAGGTATTTCTAAGTTTGGGTCGGAGGAAGTTTGCTTACCAAATTCTTCTGCGCTGGCTGAAATCGGAGCCATCTTTTCGCTGTCCAAGGTGCTGAAAAGCCACTCACTTCTTTCCCCCCCCGCCCCCCACCCTTGCTTTAACTCAGCTCTTCTCTTGCACCAAAGCAAAGGGAGTCTTGTGTTTTTCCCAGCGTGATGAAAACACAAACATGAAAGATCGGGAAGGTTTAGAAAGAGGAGGAGGAGAAGGAGGAGGAGGTTACGAGGGAGGGGGAGGGGGGGAGGGCGCTCGTTTAGTCCTTCCCCTCTCGCACAGTGATTTGCAAGTGCCCTTCCTGTTTTGGAGCTTCTGAGTAGCTCCGCTCCCAGGCTGAAGACGTGGTTGAAACCCAAATTGACGCAATCCTGACGCTACAGCACCTTCCCTCCCCCCCCCCTCCTGGGAATTCAGCACACACTCATCAATTATTTTAACGGCTCTGCTGCAGGAGATAAGCTCACATTCTCAGTCGGACACAGACGGGGGATGCTGATTCCTGAAGCCCAACCTCCCCTTGCCTAGTAGACACAGCAGTGCCTGCTAGTTCCCTGGCATTATTTATTTAGCGGGGATTCGAGCTTGCAAGGAGGCACTAAGTGGAAGTGATGCAAGACCCCCCCCCCCCCCCCCAGGACCAGATGACCCAGATCCAATTGCCAGTAGGAGACACCCTACCCTGCCTTTCTAGAATGATACACAGGGGTGTTTCTCAACCACTGGGTCGCCACTGGGAGTTTCTGGGACTTCTGTCTCTCTGCCTTCAATTCCAGCTGGACCCTTGGTATCCAGTCCATTTCTAGCCCACCCCAGCATCCTCTTGAACCAATGTAAACACTCCACTTACACCAATGCTCACGCCACCCATGCATCTAGCCTGTCCAGATATGCACATTTTAGAGGCCCCTTATGAAAAATACAGGTTGCAGGGCTGCATTAACTCCAATGCAACCCTGCAACCTGTATTCCTCTCATGGGTCCTGTAAAATTTGCATGTCTGGACACGCTGCATGCGTCTGAGCATTACAAGGCACAAATACTTGGCTCTGAAAGGACCCAGCTATATTTGGCATCCCTTTACCGCCAACACGATGGTCAGAAAACAAGTTTTAAAGCAGTAAAAAGAAAAACCGTACACTATCTTGCCATATTAATGGCAACAACAACAAAAAAAGAATAATAAAATAAAAATGACCCTGGATTTTGCTGTTTCATGCCAGCATTTCATGCCGCAGTCACTGCACTAGAGAATATTTTAGCTGCTCTCCTCTGTTATAACAGTTGGGTCTGGATCACCAGGGTTCAAATCCTATCTGAGTCAGGAGTTCACGTCACTGGTTTGCCTTAGGCAAGTCCCTATTTCTCAGCCTCAGTGTTTCATTTTTATAATGGGAATAATAAAGACCAACCTACAGGATTGTTGTGAGGGTGAGTTAGAGAGGATTGTGAAGCACTTTGAACACTGGACTCATTATACAAAGTGGTTAATGAAATCCAGATCTTAGAGTCTGTAGCCCAAATATGTTGCTAGTATTTACAGTATCTGGATCCTACCACCCATAGCCAGAATCTCTCTCTCTCTCTCTCAATCTCTCTCTCTCTCTCTCTCTCTCTCTCTCTCTCTCTCTCTC
>QEPC01004157.1:250461-301618 GCA_003113815.1 Sphenodon punctatus | reverse complement strand
AAACAACAGGGAATGGATCCCCCATTGTGACTTGTTGGGTGCTTCTCCCAAGCCACCGTGATTGGTCACTGTCGGAGACAGGATGCTGGGCTAGATGGACCATTGCTCTGATCCAGAATGGCACTTCTTATGTTCTTATGTTCTTATGTTCTTAAGGTGGTAGGAATTCAGGGTAAAATTTGGTGCAAGGTAGAATTACAGTAAATTAAATGGATTTCGACAAAAAATGTTTGGAAGGTTGCTGGGGTTTTTTGGGGTGTGTGTGTCTTTTTTTCATTGAACTTTACTTGTTCCCTGCAAGGTTCAAAGACAGTATTATAAATCTCCTTCCAAATGGTCATCTGGAGAAAGCATTCAAGTTCAGTATTTTTCAGAAGTTGCGTAATGTTTCCCTTCTTCTTTTTGGCAGTCACTTCCTGTTAAATGGGCTCCCTCTGTGCTGAGCACACATTACCTCATTGCATTGTGGCCAACACTCTGAAGAAATGCTGATTTAAAAAAAAAAAAATGATTGTATATTTTTTTCCTCTTTGCCAAATCTTTGGAAGTTTCTGAACTGCAATTTAGATGCAACGGAGAGTTTTGAATTTTGGTCGGATTCGCACGGAACCGAATCTGCCAATGCTTAGGTGGGGGTGTGAGAGTGAATGATATTGTTCAGTGTGAGCTGCAGCAGGGAACAAAATGAATAGTGCAGAGGAGGAGGCAGCAGCTGACAAGCAGAGTGGGAAATCTACGGCTCCCACCCCACTCAGCTGGATTCCGGTTTAAATACAGCTTGCAGTCCATCTGACTCATGCATTTCATTAGAGATTCCATTTCTTCGGCTCATGAGGTATCCTGACAGAGTTCCACTTCATGCTATCAAGTACTAAAGGGCCAGCTGCCATGAGATAAATGCTGTATGTGTGTGTGTGTTTGTCTCTCTCTCTCTCTAAACAAACACACATATCTGAAATGTTTTGATTGGGTATCTGAAATGTCAAAATATCAACAAACTGGTATACTGAAATAACAATTTTGCCTCTAGTTTTAAGAATTTGGGGGGGGGAACTATTCTGGACTTTTAAGTAATTTTGAGTACTAAAAAAACCTGGTAACTGAAATTTCTTTTTTTTTTTTGAGTCCTTGAATGATATATGGGCACCATTTTGGATACTAAAAACATTATTTTGAAACAGTACTTAAAAAAACCCAGGTAACTGAAATTTCAGTTATTTTAGTGCTTGTACTATCGTTCAACGTGGGCACCATTTCGGATAGTAGAAGCAGTAACTGAAAATGCAAGCATTACCAAGTCAGAATAAATTGCCTAGTCAGACCAATGGTCCATCTTAGCCCAGTATTGTCACAACCTGACACGGCAGCAGGGGTTTCAAATTTGGGTCAAAATCCAGCTCTTCCAAGGTTTCTCCAGTGGAGGCCATCCCAGTGTGCTACCTGAGACCCCTCCAAGTCACCAGCAGAGACTTCCCCCAGGTGTGCTACCAGAAATCCTGAAGTGGAGATACCAGGAATTGAACCTGGGATGTTATACATGCAAAGCATGCGCGCTCACCACTTGAGCTACTGGGAGGGCCCCAGTAGTATCACCTGTACTCTTTAGCTCTAATTGAAATGTAAAGGTATGAAGTTATCTTTGGGCCACATTTTCTAGTATTGTGTTAGGCATTTAATGGGCTACCTGATCACTGATTGGGTGCATGGATGCTTGTAAAATTGGTAAGTTCTATTATTGATTTATTGATTTTCCAGTTAGCAATTGAAAAATCCGGTGAGAAAACTGAAAAGTCTGGTCAGAAAACTGAAAAATTGGGACCAGAAGATGATATTCCAGGACTGGAAGTCTACATTCCAGGACATTCTGGGACACTGGGTACCCAAAATGGGCTGTAATCAGGTACCAATTAGTATCCAATATCTTCAATTTGGATACCGGAAATTCAACCGGAAAACAACGGTGTGTTTTCATGGATACTCGTTTAAGCTCTACTTCCGATCTTGTTTTCCCAACATAATTCAGATTGACTTTTCCTATCTTATGCAAGGAGGGTTGGGACAAGAGCAAGTATTCCCGTTCTGCAGGGAAATACCAACATTTCGAGAATGCTTGCGAGTGTTCACTGGCACTTTGTCAGTCTCCGGTGATTCCATGTTTCTGCCATTGTCAATATCAATTTTTCCATTGTGATTTTCTGTGATTCAACATCAATTTAATTGCTTTCTGACTTTTCTTGTCATTTTTTGTTATTTTATGACATTTTTCATCCTTCTTTGTCACGTTTTGTCACTTTCTGGGACTTTCTGGGAGTTTTACGGCACTTTTACAGAAATTTTCTGGTATTTTCCCAGTACTTAGCTGGCACTTTTTCATCTTCACAGCTGCCATGGCTGCACACATGGGTCTTAGGATCGGCCCTGTAGCAGCTCTGTTCAACACACACAAAATAACAATAAATTATCAAAACAGCAAAAAAGACAATAAGTTTCTGCATTGCGCAAATGAAGGAGAATGACCTGTTACCGATGGAAACAAAATTCACCATAATTTGTTGTTTTGGGCCTATATGCAAGTCAACTATGAAATGCCAGCAGTTTACAGTTATATGCCAGCAGAAGGACCAGGGGGGAGGGGGAGGTATCTGTTTATCATCTGAAATTAAAACCTTCCTTCTGGTTACCAGGAATCTTTCCATTCCTTGCATGTATCCATTGATGTTTATGGAATCAATATGTAATTTAGCATCGGTACGTTTCATCATAATCATCCCCAGTGCAGCATGTAGCTGAACATATAAAATGCGCTACAATGATTCGAAAATGTTTAATTTAAGAACGGCTGCCTCTGTGCATATGAATCAGAGACCTGTGTTTAATTATTGATGGCAATTAGAGCAGGGAAGAAGACAAACAACGTCTGGCAGAAGAAATGATTACATGGCCCAGCCCTTTCCTTAGGAACTAGAGCAATGCTTCATTGATTTACTCCCTACACTGCAAGAATTTCTTATTCTTCTTTCTAAACTGCCCTTTGGAATATTTCTTCCCTTTAAAAGGTGGTGGTGTGGCCCCTGCTTAAGAAACCATCATTGGATGTTGACTCGCTTGCTAGCTACTGACCTGTCTCTAACCTTCCCTTTTTAGGGAAGGTTATTGAAAGGATGGTGGCCCAGCAGCTCCAGGGCCATCTGGATGGCATCAGCTTTCTGGACCCTTTTCAATCAGGTTTTTGTCCAAGATATGGCACAGAGACTGCATTGGTGGCCTTGGTAGACAACCTCCGCCGAGAGATGGACTTAGGACATTCAACACTTCTTGTCCTGCTGGATCTCTCAGCAGAGTTCGATACGGTTGCTTTTGAGACAGTTGCAGACTATGGGTGTGTGTGTGTGTGTGGATGTGACCATCTTAGGATGGTTCCTATCATTCCTCTCAGGAAGAAGTCAGCAGGTGGCACTCAGGGAAGAAACATCTTGCCTGTGAGATCTTGCTTGTGGAGTACCACAAGCTTAGATTCTGTCTCCATTGTTATTTAACATCAGTATGCACCCCCTGGGTGAGGTCGTGAGACGGTTTGGTGTGTGTTGCCACCAGTATGCTGATGACACCCAGCTTTACCTCTCCTTTTCAATGAACCCAGGTTCTGCAGTCTCGGTGCTTTCCCAGTGTTTGTTAGCAGTGAGCGACTGGATGAGGCGGAGCAGACTGAAGCTGAATCCCGGTAAGACAGAGGTGATATTAGTGGGTAGGGCAGCTGAGGTGATGGCCCCCTTTGTGGAGGGGATCCACTCCCCGCTGGTCCCGCAAGTGCAGAGTTTGGGGTCCTGTTGGACCCTGGCCTCCATCTGGATTGTCAGGTGGAGACGGTGGCAAAGGGAGTCTTTCACCAATTACATCTTGTGCGTAGGATCCAACCATATGGTTCAAATTCCAACCTGGCCACCCTCATCCATCCACTCATCACCTCAAGGCTAGATTACTGCAACGCGCTCTACGTGAAGCTGCCCTTGGTGACAATTCGGAAGCTGCAACTGGTGCAAAATGCAGCTGCCCATCTCCTGACAGGGACGGGCCGTAGGGAGCACATTACACCAGTGCTCCGGGCTTTGCACTGGCTGCCTATAGCGTTCCGGACCTGATTCAAGGGGCTGTTTTTTACCTTTAAAGCCTTACGTGGTTTGGGCCCCTCATACCTGAGAGACGCCTCACTCCCTGGGCCCTGGAGCGATCTGCCGGGGGCACCTTCTTGGGGGTCAGTCCCTCCCAGAGGAAGCTCGCCTGGCTCCCAGCCTGTTGGCCTTTCATCAGGTCCATAAGACCTGGCTGTTTCTCCATCATTTGGGGGGATAGGGGGAGTAAGGGGGGTGAGTTTGTCTGCCAGTGTTTTTTTTTAACCTCTTTTATTGTTTGTTTTTACAATGGTTTAGTAACCCCTTTTGTATATTGTGCTTTTTAAAACTTATTTTCAGATGTTTTGTGAGCCGCCCCGACCTGCCGTAGGGCTGGAGGGAGCGGGATATAAATTGTTAAATAAATAAATAAATAAATAAATAAATGTCCCTCCCTACCCTACCCCTTTGGGCGCAGTAGAAGATTCATGAGGCTATACTTGGTCTGATATGTTCTCTGAATGTCATCAGACTCCAAGAATCATTCGTCAGTAAATACTTCTCCCTTCTTCCATCCATTTTGCCTTGTGAATGCTAAAATTGAAATTGCGTTTTTAGTATTCAAGCCTCAAGGTCAGGGAATTAAAAGGAGAAGAAAATGCAGCGAGAGAAAGTTGCTGTGGTAAATATCAAATATGAAATCACTTGCAAATATGTACATGCTAAAACAAAACACCTGCTTTACCCTCTGAGAGATCTGAAACGAATACCAATTTTTTGTTATCCATAGTTAATATTGACCATTCCAGATTGTATGGCGGTTATCCAGCCATTCACCAACTTACTATGACAGCTAACTGGCAAACTTAAGAACCAGATAATACCACGGCGATTCACCATTTTACCATGTTGCCATATTGAATTATTCTGGTACCGCATCACCGGATGTTACTGTGATTAATTTGAAACCAAGTCCGGGGGGAACGAGGGAGTAAATGGGAAGGGGATTATGGATAAAGAACAGTATGGTAAATGGAACACTGCAGCATTTATTTATTTATTTATTTATTTATTTATTTCTACGTTTTTTTATATCCCGCCCTATCCTGACCAAGCAGCTCAGGGCGGCTTACAAACCTCATAAAACATCCAAATAATAACCATAACAATAAAATACAATTTAAAACAACCCAAATGGAGCCAAAAACAACCCAGTTACCCGCCACCTAGCCCTCCACCCACCACCCTACCCCGATCTCTCACTGAAAGCCAGGTGGAACAACCAGGTTTTACATTGACATCAAAATGAAGGGCCCCCCCCGGCCTCCACTGCAAGGAAGTTCCACAGCTGTGGTGCAGCCACCATGACGTCCTCTTCATCGTAGCCCCCTGGGATACCCGGGGGACCTCCAGGAGGGAACCCATGATGACTGCAGGGGTCGATTCAGTAGGGATGGGCGAACGTGGTTCGGAAGTTTAGAGTTCAGACCGAACTCGGCCTGTTCAGTTGACCGAACTGAACTTCCGAACCGAATTTGAATTTCAAACCGAACTGAACCAAACCGAATTTCCAAACTACGTTCTGTTCGCCCATCCCTAGTGGCAACACACACCAAAAACTCCAGTTTTGAATAGCTGAACTTGGTTCGGAATTCGACCGAACTCCGTCTGTTCGGTCGGCTGAACTGAACTTCTGAACCGAACTTGAATTTCAAACCGAACTGAACTGAACCGAATTTCCAAACTCGAATTTCAAACTGAACCGAACTGAACCAAATTTCCGAACTCTGTTCTGTTCGCCCATCCCTACGATTCAGAGCCTGCGTAGTGAGGCGGTCTCGCAGGTAGGTGGGGCCCAGACCTTGTAGGGTTTTATAGGTCAACGCAAACTCCTTGAATTGGGCTCTGAAGACTATAGGCAGCCAGTGCAGAGAGTGGAGCCCTGACGATATGTGCTGTCAACGACCCAGCCCAGTAAGGAGACGGGCTGCCAGATTCTGAACTAGCTGCAGTCTCCAAGCCGTCACCATGGGTAGCCCCACATAGAGCGTGCTAATGCAGTACATCTGGAAAATGGTTAACCACTGACCCTCTCAGTAACTGGTTCTTGCTGGAGTGGATAAGATACCGCAGATAAGAACATAATTCGATAAGAAGTGCCATGCTGGGTCAGACCAATGATCGATCAAGCCCAGCATCCTGTCTCTGATGGTATCCATTCTTGGTTGCTTCGAAGAAGTACCCAACAAGTCATAATTGAGTGATTACCTGCCATTCACTCCCTGCTTCCAAGATTTAAAGGTTCCATCCCTCAACCTACATGGCTAATAGCCATTAGCCATCCTCCAAGAACGTATCCAATTCTTTCTTTAAGCTCAGCTATACTATTGGCCTTGATCCAGCCACTTACTAGATAGATTGTGGTGCATAACTCTTTCTGTCCTACCCTGGTCTAGGACTAAAATGAATCTGGCATTGTAAATTTGTTAATGGGTTTGGGATATTCATTTCCAGTTATGAATATTTGAACCCAAAGTGGGGTACCAAGAAATATTTGTTGCTTTGTATTTTAATTTTTGTTGTTGTTGTTGTTATAGTGCCAGTAATGTACCTGGAAATTTACAATCAACAACTATAGACATGTCCCTGCCCCAGTGGACTTACAATCAAAGAAAGACAAGGGAGGGGAGAAAAAGGAGAAGGTAATCTAAGGAGATACAGGAGTACATCTAAGAAGTTGTGAAGTTTTGGGTGCACTTGCTTAGCTTAGTTACAGGGGAAGATGAGAACCCAAAAGAATTAGGGCAGAGACTAAAGGGGTGAGGATCTAGGAAAAGCCTGAAAGAAGAGGTAGGTTTTCAGGAGGGATTTTATTTAATTTATTAACTTATTTCAATTTGTATCCCACCCTTTCCTTTAGGCTTAGGGTGGTTCAAATTTCAACTTATTTATTTTAACAATTAGCATTTAGTCATTCACATTAAACTAATTATAACGTAACTTGAGCAGTAATCCTCACAAGAACCCTGTGAGATAGGTTAGGCTAAGAGTTCTGTGACTGACCCAAGGTCACCAAGTGGGTTCATGGGTAAGGCGAGTCTTGAACCATGGGCCTCCCCTTACCTCCTGATCCTAGTTCTGCACTCTTAACCACTGGGAGGGATGGAGCAGAACAAATGTATTCAAGGAAAGAGTTTTTCAGGCATGGGGGCAAGCAAGGGAAAAGAGAGGGATATGTTTTGAGAAACAAGGGAGCCATTCTCTTGCACTGGTGCTACAAGGGCCCTCCGCCCCCGAATCGCGGCGGGGGAGATTGCCGTGCCCCCCCTTTTCCCCACACCAGATAAGAGGCGCGAAAAATGCAGGGGCAGGAAACCCCGTTGCGTTTGACCCGGGCGCTGCTGAATGGTGGCCCGGGTATCAGGTGAGCGTGTACTGGCCACCTGATTGGACGGCTCGGGGGCAGCTACTCCCCTTCCATAGGAGGGGGTAGGAAACAGTTGCTGCCCGAGCAATTTCACCTCATTGCAGCCCTGATCAACGCGTGCAGCAGCAGCGTAGAAACGCTGCTCTTGTAAAAAAGGGGAAAGATGGGCCGGCAGAAGAAGAAGTCAGCAGGAAAAGAACAATGGGCAAAGAAGCGCCCAGCTTCTGCAGCAGAGGATGAACCCCCAGCGGCCACACAGCACCCGGTGAGCAGGGAAGGGGAGAGCGTGCCTACCCACCTTCCCTCTAGGGAGGAGATGCAGGGCCGTTTGCAGGCCTGCGAGGCCCTGGTGGCAGCAATGAGAGCCCAGGGGGAGGGGGAAATGGCAGGCCCGGACCACAGGGAGGGCCGGGGCATGAGCCAAGGTACACAGACCACCCTAAGGGAGGTATGGGAGCGGCCAGGAGGCGAGAGGCCTGCACCAGTCAGGCGCGGGGATAGGCCCATTATTCCTCCAGCCCGATATAGGAGGGAAGATTGGGATGCAGGCCCCCGACCATGGGCCAGTAATCAGGCCAGTGGCACAGGCCCAGGCACAGTGCGGAGTGAGGGTATGTTAAGGGCCCAGCAAGAAAACCTTTATCATGACAACATGGGTCACCAGGATCAACCAGACAGGGATGATGGAATTTGGGGATGGCCTGGCCCCCAGGACCAAACTCCCATGACCCGGGCAAGGCAACAGCAGGACCGTGCCCAGAGAGGGCAAAGGGTACAACCGCCCGCGGCTTTGGGGGCCCCCCCACAGGCGGGGGGCTCGCAAGGGGGAGGGGGCAATATTTATGTCCCAGCAGATTTGGAGGAGGAGCTGCCTGAGGAACCCAGGAGGGAGTCCAGTACTGCAGAAAGGGAGCATGCAGATAGAAGGATGTGGGAAAGAATCCAGGCGCTGGAGAAGGAGCTGCAATCCACGGCCGAGCGAAGGAGACATACTCCCCACCACATGAGTGAGGACGCTGGCTGGCCCCAGGAAGGTGAGGAAAACCGAAGGTATGAGGGCGGTTACAGGGAAGGGGAGGCACAGATAGGTGAGTCCCACTGGCTGACTAATTATGATCCCAGGTTGCAGGGACAGCTGGAAAAAGCCAGGACAGAAGTAGGACAAAGAACAGAGGGTGGGCCAAATGAGTTGTTAGGGATGCAACAATTTCAGTCAGACAGGGGACAACAGTCACAGCCCGCAGGCCATCGTTCGGCACCACAGATGTTGTGGTGGAATGGAACATGGGTAAAGGTTACCCCGATACCCCCCCCAACTGGGTACCAGTCCGTGGCTGGGGGATTTCGCCCTGGGTGGGCTGCCCCTCAGAGATGGGGTACGGATACAGTAAGTCAGCAGCGGGTACAATCCGAGCTACCCATACTGCCCCCGGCCCGCCCTGTGCCACCTTTGGGTGGTGGCTATTCAGAGTTATCCTCCCCCATAGGCGAGCATCTCGCCTATGCCACCAGGGAAAGGATATGGAGAGGCGAATATATAGATATCTTCGCCCTCCTATTCAGCGATCCAATTGCGGATCCGGCTGAAAAAGATGACACAAAAGAGAAGGAGAGGTTCAGAAGGCCCAAGGCAGACAGGAATTGGGCCAACTGGTCATCTGCCTTCTCCGTATACTTAGGAGTGGTGCTGGAAGTTTTCCCCGAGCGGGCAGTGGAAATGTTAAAATACGCAGACATCGTAAAGAGGGCTTACGGAGTGGGCCCTCCAGGAGCCTGGCTTCGATATGACGAAGCATTCAGGCATAGGGCATCTTTTACCCCGGGACTGCGATGGGACCGCCACGCCCAAGATCTCTGGTTGGACTGTATGGTCGACACGACCAATACACCCAAGACAGACAGTGGGCATGTGTTGGTAAAAGGGGGAGTTGCCCCAGCAAATGATCCTAATAGGGCAGAGAACAGACGGCCCGGAAATGCTACCTGCTGGGAGTATAACAGGAACGGGAGGTGTTCTAGGGGAAATTGTAAATTCCGTCATGCCTGTTCCGTGTGTGGAGGGTCTCACTCAGTATCAACCTGTTACAGAGGAAAGCCGGGGGGCATTAGGAAGAACCAGCCAGGAATGGGACCGGGCCCAAGTAGCCAAGGTGGCCAGACAGGGGCCGGGAGAGGGAAAGGGCCCAACTCCAATTGAAGTGAGGCGACTCGAGAAGGCCTTAGTAGACCACCCAGACAGAGCAGAAGTTCGTTATATTATACAAGGTTTTGATTATGGTTTCATTATTCCGGTAGTTAACGTTAACCCCGGCCGTGAACCGCCTAACCTGAAGTCGGTACGGGGGATGGAGGAAGTAGTTAGGAGTAAGATTGGAAAGGAAGTGATAGAAGGGCGTATTGCAGGACCATTTGACGAGCCCCCCTTTGATAACTTTATGGTATCCCCTTTGGGAATCGTGCCAAAAAAGGCTCCAGGTGAATTTCGGCTCATTCACCATTTATCATACCCAAGGGGGCGCTCGGTAAATGACGCCATCCCGAAAGACCTTTCGACGGTAAGGTACACGTCATTTGACCAGGCAATCGAACGAGTAAGGTCATTTGGCAGAGGGGCACGACTGGCCAAATGCGATGTCAAATCTGCATTCCGCCTCCTGCCGGTACACCCGGGTAGCTTTCACCTCTTGGGAATGAAGTTTGAAGGGGCATATTACTATGACAGGGCCATGCCCATGGGCTGTTCGATTTCCTGCTCCGCTTTTGAGCGCTTTAGCTCGTTGGTGGAGTGGATTTTTCGTCAGCGCATGGGGATGGGGGACGTCTCGAAATATCTAGACGATTTTTTGTTAATTGCTCCACCAACCCCAGGAGTGTGCGAGGGCCTGCTCGATGAGTTCCAACGCTTAGCCAAACACTTGGGTTTACCGCTGGCCCCAGAGAAAACGGAGGGCCCAGCTACTAGACTCACGTATTTGGGGATTGAAATCGACACGGAGCGTACCCTTTCGTGCCTCCCCAGGGACAAACTTGATTTGCTCAAAGAAAAGCTGGAAGCGTGCCGGGTGGCCAAAAAAGTAACAGTACGCACAATTCAGTCACTCGTAGGTAGCTTGAATTTTGCATGTAGAGTAATTGTGCCAGGGAGAGCATTCCTGTCACGGTTATACACCCCTCTAGCAGGAAACCCCCCTCAACACCACCACGTTAGGGTAACAAGGGAGATAAAAGAAGACATAGGGACTTGGGCAACCTTCTTGGACAATTTCAATGGAGTTAGTTTTTGGCTAGATAAATATAAGGAAGGGGCTCGACTCCAGGTTCATTCCGACTCAGCAGGAGGAGTGGGATTTGGAGTATATTTTAATGGGCGGTGGTGCGCCGCACCATGGCCCCTATCCTGGTCACAGTCAGGGGTCACACGAGATCTGACCTTCTTAGAACTTTTCCCCATTGTTTTGGCAGTACAACTTTGGGCAACCGATTTTCACAACAAGGCAGTGATGTTTTGGTGTGATAACTTGGCAGTGGTACATGTTATCAACTCCACAACATCTAGGTCCCCAAGGGTTATGCGATTGGTCCGAGTAATGGTTCTCAATTGCCTCAAACACAATATATTGTTCACAGCCCGCCATGTTCCAGGGGTGGATAATACTATTGCAGATGCCCTCTCTCGGTTACAGATGGAGAGATTCCGGGAGTTAGCACCGGAGGCATCACCCTACCCAGAGAAGTTGCCCATGGGTTTGTGGAGCCTTGGCGAGTAGAGATGCGGAGGGTCGTACAGGGATCCCTGGCCACCCGTACCCAAACAGCCTATAATCATGCATTTAAAGAATTCCAAGAGTTTAGAAGGGGGAGGGGCTGGAGACTAGCTTTTCCCATACAAGAGGACGAGATGCTACAATATTTAATACACTTACGAGGTAGGGCATTGACAGGCAGGACAATAGCGGGAAAGGTTGCAGCTTTGGCATTCATGAATCGTTTACACGGATACCCCTCACCCGACAAAGGTTTTTTCGCACGACGCATGATCGAGAGTTGGACTAGAGAGCAAGAACGCCCGGTCGACAAAAGGGCCCCTATTTCACCGGCAATCTTACGGTCGCTTTGTAAAGCGTTGCCCGGAATTTGTTTTAATAGTTACGAAACGTTACTGTTTTCCACGATTTTCAAGGTTATGTTTTTTGGGGCATTCAGGATAAGCGAGGTCGCAGCTGAGGGCAAATACGACCAAGCAGGTAGGGCTATAACGGTCCAGGATATTGAGATTAGCTCAGGTATGTTAACGATCAGGATCCGTCGGTCCAAGACCGATCAGAAAGGGCACGGGCAAATAGTCACCCTAAATCGAACAAGGATGCTCGATATCTGTCCGGTCAGGGCAATTGAGGGATACCTCCAAGCACGGCCCTCGGGGTTGGGCAATTTGTTTATACATCTGAACAAGACACCAATCACACGATTCCAATTCACAAGGGTTTTTAAGAAAACATTGAAAGGGGTTGGCCTGCCGGTAGACAGATACGGGACACATTCATTCAGGATAGGGGCCGCGACAGCAGCTGCGGCGGTGGGTCTGACAGAAAGAGACATCAGGGCCATTGGAAGATGGCGCTCACGGGCCTACCAAGGTTACATCCGCCCACAGACAAAAAACTAATAATTTGTTTTCCCCATTCCTTCAGGACATAGACAACTTGCAGCAAACAAGATGGTGGTGTGGATAATCGGCCACAGTTTCGTTCGCCGGGCTGAGGAGGCGGCGAAGCGATCCAGTGGGGGGACGCAACTAGGTTTGACGCAAAGGGCAAACATTAACTGGATAGGAAAAGGGGGCATGAGGTGGGCCCAGTTAGTACCACAGTTGTCCCATATGAGGAACAAAGAGCACCCAAACATCCTTGTCATACATTTAGGTGAAAATGACCTACGGGTCAGAACTAGTGTCCATTTAATAATTCAAATCAAATCACACCTACCGTTGATTTCGGGTTTTTTCCCGGGGGTTAGAATTTTATGGACTCACCTGATACCACGCCTCTCATGGGGGGGAGGCACTCAACCCAAAAAGATAGATAAGGCCAGGAGAAATGTGAATCGGGAAATCAACAAGTGGTGGTTAGGAATGGGAGGGGTATGTGTAAGGCACAATCAAATTACATATGCAAGGACAGAATTATATTTAGAAGACGGTGTTCATTTGTCCCTTGAGGGAACAAAATTGTACTTAGATAACATAACAGCAATTTTAAGGGATATGGTCTGATTCAGGAGTTGGTGGGGCCACGGCATGGACCAGAATCTGGTGGATGCCGTGGTAGTGGCGGGGGTCCAGTATGGTTAATAGGTTTCCTTGTTAGGTAGATATAGCATAGAAGAAAGAGTCATCTCCTTAAGAGATGGGGGGGGGAGACCTGCTGATAAGCAGGGCATGGCAATGGCAGGATCATTCCCCCTGGGAGAGGTGTCAAGCGGGGGTAAGGGCAAGCATGGCCCTCAATCTTAATGATACCATCCTCCTTACTCGTGCCTGCTTAGGCAAGTTTTCCCCTTCGGCCTTGGCCAGGGAGCTGTTCGAAGGGGATGTTTAGAATTTGAATGGAGTACTGGCATTGGAGGGCATATCCAGGCCAGATACTTGTGTTGGTTAATAATGTTGAGAATTTTAGGTATAAAATACTGGACCCGTGATTGCTTAGAAGCAATCCCACCAACTTCACTGATCTTTTGATTAAAGAGTGTGGCCATTTATAATCCACATCACATCTCTGTGTCTCATTCTCCAGGGGGGAAGGGTTGCGTCGGCAATGTTCAGCTGTTCATCTTAATTGGGGCCAGGAAGGAATTTTTCCCTTACTGGGTAGATTAGGTGGAGCCCTAAGTGTGTTGTTGTTGTTGTTGTTGTTTTGTTGTTGTTTTGCTTTCCTTGTAGTGCCGTCCCCCATTTCATTGCAGGTTGTGAGGTTAGAGGGGTATTCAAATTGTGCATTTTTTTGTTATCGTATTTTATTTTGTTGTAAGCCACCCCAAGCTGATGTGGCAGGAGGGGGCGGCTAAGAAATCAAAGTAAATAAATAAATAAATAAATAATTGGCACATATTGCACTCCAGTTCTAAAGGGAAAAAGTGAGCTCATAACTATGGAATGGAATTCATGTGATGGAAACTGAGGCACCTCCTTACGAGGTGAGGGAAGAGGTAGTCGATCATGGAATAAATGACTCACAGCTTCGCTTGACCCTTAGGGGTGGCTGGGACTGCGTTAGTAAGAAGGATAAGTATGGTCCTCTAGTGGGTGAAAGAAACATCACTCTTTTCTCAAAACCCCACCATAGGGGCGGTCTAGGCTGTTGGAACAGAAATGGATTGGATGAATCCATTCTGGTGGTTGGAACAGAAAATGGATTGGGGGATTCCATTTTGGTTAAATGATCTTGCACTGGACTTGTAGGCTGAAAATGGTGATGGTATGCTGGTTACATCCCCCCCACCCCCCGACTTCTATTTTGAATGAATAAAGAGTTGTGGCCAGTTTTGCCCAAACTAATAAAGAGCTGTGGTTAGTTTTACCCAAACTCTGTGTCTTTATCCTCTTTCCACGTTGCGGGGATAATGACAGATTGTCATTTGGTGGCCAATATAACAGATTATTGGCCACCAAATGTCAATTCTGAGTTAATTGTATCAAGCAGGTTCCAACGTGGAAAAAATATCCACATCACTTCAGTTCCATCATCAAATGCTAATTGGCAGGGAAGGAACTTTGGGTCACTCCTTTGAGACATCATTAGGGAATGATCACATACTGTACTTGCACAGTCTGTATCCCCAATACAGTATGAGTAAGCTATTGCATCCCTTATGAGTAATCTTTCAAGCAAAACACTTGCAATTTGTGGGGGTGGGGAGAAAAAAATCAATTGTCCTCTGCTGATGCACCTCCATGTATTTAAGATCTGATTAATTACATTTCCCCTAATAGACATATTATATTTGAATGCGACTAAATGCATTCATTTCAATAGTGCATTTATGGGGAGTAGTTTTTTGGAAAGCCTAGTGCATCAAGGGGAAAAATAAAATGTATTGGGCTACTTGAATAATTCTGATCTTGAACAAACTTTCAGGAATTGCTTCTCATTTGGATGTGCAAAGAAGCAGAGAACGAACATCTGGTGGTGGGAATGATTCCATAGCATTGCCTGTAGCATTGTGCAATTCATTTATGCTTTTATAATAACAGAAACAAAAATGTACAATTTCATTTATGTTATTAAAAACATAAAAGACAGAAAAAACATTTATGTTCATTTATTTATGTATTTATAAAAACATTTAATACCCTGCCCCTCCTGCTCCAAGCAGCCTGGGGTGGCTTACAATGTTAAAACATATACAAATTCAATAAAACCATAAAATACAATAAAAAAGAAGGCACAAAACCAAAACTGCCCCCTCCTCCCATCCCACCCTACACCCCATCTCCCTCGCCAAAAGCTAGGCAGAACAGCCAGATTTTACACATACAATGGAAGGAGGGGAGATTGGGGCCTCCACTGGGAGGAAGTTCCGCAGCCTAGGTGCAGCCACCAAGAACACCCTCTCCATAGTGACCCCCCAGGTCACACAGGGGACCTCGAGAAGGGTGCCCCCAATGGACCGTAGAGGCCTCTCCAGAGCTCAGAGAGCAAAGTGGTCCCAGAGGTAAGTTGGGCCAAGGCTATATAGGGCTTTATAGGTCAAACACAATACCTTGAATTGGGCCCGGAAGACTATAGGCAGCCAGTCCAGAGCCTGGCGCATCGGTGTAATATACTCATGGTGACCCATCTCCATGAGGACTCGAAGACGGGCCACAGAATTCTGCACTAGCTGCAGTTACTGGACCATCACCATAGGTAGCCCCACACAGAGTGCGCTGCAATAGTCCAATCTTGTGGTAATGAAAGCATGGATGATGGTGGCCAGGTCACTATCTGAAACATACGGTTTAAGCCGTCGCACCAGATGTAATTGGTGAACGCACTCCTCACCACATCCCCCACCTGAAAATCCAGGCGGAGCTGCGGATTGCGGAGCATGTCCAGACTATGGACTAGGGATACCAGTGGAGGACGGACCCTATCAATGATGGGAACCACCACATCTACTTCCCTTCCCACCACCATCACCTCTGTCTTGTTGGAATTCAGCCTCAGTCAGCTCGCTCTCATCTAATCCCCAACAGCCACCAGACACCGGGTAAGCACCGAGACTGTCGGGTCTGGGCCAGATGAAAACAAGAGGTAGTGTTGAGTGTCATCAGCATATTGATGACACCACACCCAATACCATTTCACAACCTCTCCAATTGGCTGAATATGCACGTTGAACAAGAGCGGGGACAGAATAGAACCTCATGTTATTAAAAACATAAAAAATAAAACATAACATAAAACATATCCTTTTTTGTTCTATGTTATTATTATTTTTTATGTTTTTCTGGGCAGCCCGGCACATGGCTAAGGATACAAACAACAGGTGCAAGAGGGAGGGGGAGTGAGAGCCCAAATTGGCCTCCTAAGATTGATAGCTCCTTTGCCCAATTGGCAGCACAGACAAATCATAGAGCCCTGTAATAGACATAAGCGATTGGTGTTTGCTTGCTAGCGATGTGCGAATAGACTAGAGTTTGGATGCTCAGAGGTTCAGACATTCCGACTAAAAACTTAGTTCGGGTTCATGGGTTTGGTCCCGCGGAGTTCGGACACCCCCCCCAAATGTTCAGAAACTTTGGCCGCGGCAGAGGCTTGGGGTGCTCCGGGGTGCCTGTGGGGGCATGAAAGGCCATTGGAGACACAGCAGCAACAGCAGCAGAAACCAGGAAGGCTTGGGGCTTTGCACCCTGGGTTGCCCGGGGAGGCAGACTCTGTGCTTGGCCCCCGGGGATGCCCTTGGCAGCATGGCTGGCCATCTGAGACCCAGTGGCAGCAGCAGCAGAGGCTGGGTGTTGCAAGCTGCCAGGCATCAGTGGAGCAGAGGCAGAGGCCCGGCCAGGGCTTGGTGACTGGCACCCCTGCTTGGCCGGGCGTTGCAGGCTGGCATCATATTCAACTGATCTCAAGAAGCTCTACTACAAAATGGTCAAGCCTTGCCCGATGGTGAATCTCGTGAACACCCAACCCCCACCCGCCGGTGCACTCATCTGAGCTATGCCCGTCTACAAGAGGGAGGAGCAAATGGCTGATGTGCAGTACCAGAAGAAGCAGCACACATTGGATTGCCAGGGCACAGTAACTGTGGCTGGTACCCCTACTTGGCTGGGCAGTGCAGGCTGACTGGCATTGGTGGGGCATTTTCAGACAGTGAAGTGAAATGACAGCCCTCCCTGCCTGGAACATAGACCCCAGAACCCTGATGGTGGGTCCTGGAGCTGGAGTGACTGGCTGTTTCTTGATACGGTAGAATGACAGCTCCCTGTGAGCAAAATGATGGTGCCAGAACCCTGATGGTGAGTCCTGGGACTAGAGTAGCAGCTTCTGGATGACGTGGATGGACAGCCATCCCTTCCTGGAATGTAGGCCCCAGAACACTGATAGTGGGTCCTGGGACTGGAGTGGCAGCTTCTGAATGAAGTGGAATGACATCCCCCCCTGCCTGGAATGTAGGCTGACTGGCATCAGTGGAGCATTGGAAGAAAGTGAAGTGGACCGGCAGCCCTCCCTGCCTGTAATGTAGGCCCCAGAACCCTGATGGTGGATCCTGGGGCTGGAGTGGCTGACTGTTTCTTGATGTGGTGGAATGATGGCTCCCTGTGATCAGAATGATGACCCCAGAATCCTGAGGGTGGGTCCTGGGGTTGGAGTGGCTGCTTCTTGATGCCGTGGAATGACAGCTTCCCATGAGCGGAATGCCGGCCCCAGAACCCTGAGGTTGGGTCCTGGGAAGAGTGGCAACTTCTGGATGAAGTGGATGGACAGCCCTCCCTGCCTGTAACGTAGGCCCCAGAACCCTGATAGTGGGACCTGGGGCTGGAGTGGCTGCTTCTTGATGCTGGGTATAATACCCAAATCTATCTAATCTAATCTTAATAAATGAAACTATGGAGGTAAAAGTGTGGAAATGGGTGAAATTTGAGGAGGATGGCAATGGACTGGGAGGAACACAAACTGCTGGGACAGAGAGAGTTCTGAAAACGCCTGCTGACAGGATCAGTGACTAGCTCAGAATGATATGGAAGGGGGACAGGGCAATGACTTTTGTTACTTGCTGTTCCCGCCTTACCACAAGCCCCATTGGCTCTGTGCAACCTAGCCCGTGGCCAATCGCAGACTGCCAAGCCAGTGGTCTGAGGAAAAGAAGGATGGTGACTGGGCAGGCTGGATGCTAGTCTAAACCTCTCCACCCCTCCTCAGATGACTTCCCTTCCTCCCTGGGCCTGCCATCCAGGTCCCACCCAAACTAATCCGACCGCACGCGAATACGCCCGAACTATTCAGGGGGTTGACTGTCAGTTCGACCATTCTGTTCAGCCATCCGAACTGGCTGAGTTTGGACCAAACCCCGAACTTCCAAACCGCGTTCACACATCCCTATTACTTGGACTTGCTTCTACCAATCAGAGTCTCTTGGGGAAAGACACAGCTCCCTGATCGCTATGCCCATTGACCGGTGGGTATGGGTCATGGAGCGGGCACAGGGTGGTGTTCCAGGGCGCTGGCTCAGTGGAACAAGGCCACTTGGAGAGCGCATTTTCGGATTGACAGGCGCAGCCTCCTGTGGCTCGCGGAGGTGTTAACACCCTAGCTGAAGTGGCAGCACACCCTCATGCTGTCCCCCATTCCCATGGTCCAGTGGGTGGCCATCGGGGTCTGGGCCCTAGTAACACCTGACTCTTGCCTTTATGTCTCACAACACTTCGGTGTCTGGGTGAGCACTGTCGCCGGGATCCTGCGGGATGTCTGCGAGGCAGTGGAGGGCATGCTCCTGGAATGAGCGATCCAGCTGGTGGACCAGGAGGCCTGATGGCTGGCTTCGCAGCTGGCAGATTTCCCAACTGCATGGCCACCATGGACGGCACCCACAACAAGATCCTCCGCCCCTCTGATGGGGAGGCCGCGGAATACGTCAACAGATACTGGTACCACTCCCTGCAGCTGCAGGCGGTTGTGGACCACTGGGGGAAGTTCATTGACATTTATATGGGCCACTCTGGGTGCAGCCATGATGCCCGGATCATGACCATCTCTCCCTTCTATGTCCGGATGTACTGCGGGGACTTCGTGGACATGGGGATGACCCGGATCGAGGGGGTGCTGATACCCCCTGCATCATGGAGGACCTGGCCTATCCACTCACCCGGTGGCTGATGAAGGCATACCCAGTCACCAGGAACCCTGTAGAGGCGCTGTACAATACCCGCCTGTGTGCAAGCAGGACCGCGGTCAAGAGGGCCTTCGGGACCCTCAAGCAATGCTGGAGGTGCCTTGCAGGCCACCTGGACTACACAGTGGAGACATTGGCCCTGGTGATCGGAGCCTGCTGTGTGCTGCACAACATGTGTGAGACCAATGGGGCTGCCCTCAACTACCCCATGCCCCGGCGCCCTCCCGGCCCTGTGCCTCAGTTTGAATGCAAAGAACCCGCGGGAGTACCGATACACAAAGCACATCCATGCTGCCCTGGCCAGGTGGATCAGTTGGGAGGCCGAGGCATGAGGGCGCACCCCCCCATCTCCACTACCCCAGGGCCCCCACAAGCACCCTGGGAACGCCCCTTGATGGCCACTCACCCCCAGCCCCGTGCCCCCATGACCTGCATGTCTCCAGCGCCTCCCTCTTGGCCGCCCCGTGGGTGCTGTGGAGCTCTGGGAGATTCCCTCCCCCCCACTGGCCGAGTTCCCAACAGTATCCTGGGTGACCTCGGTGTCCTGACGGGCAGCCGATGTTTGGAGCGTGGGTAGACCTGGGGCCGGAAGGCCCGCCCCAGCATCTGCACCCTCCAGAGGCCTACAGGGGGCCCAGCGGGGTGGAAGCATGGGCCCAGCGGATGTGCCAGCTTCTGAGGCAGTGGTGGAGGCAGTGGGGGTGCTGAGGGGCCCGGCATCGGGGCTGGGGCAGTCAGGTTGCCCAGAGGGGCAGTTACCATCATATAGGCACTCATCGTCCCCGTGTGAAGCAGCAGCGAGGTGCCAATATCATATGACCGGTCCATCTTGGCAGAGTGCTCCATCACTAGTCGGTCGATGGCCTGTTCCAGCGGTCTGAATGCCTCCACTTGTCTGCTGTGCTCCTGGCACTCCCGCCTCCGTTCGAGGTGCACCTTTGCCTGTGGCCTCCAGTCCCTTGCCTCCGCTTGCTGCATGGCCCTTTCGGTGGCTGCCTCAACATGGTTGATGGTCACTATCATCTGCTTGCCCTGTTGGTGGTGCTGCGGACAATGTCCTCCACCTGCTCCTCCCTCTGGCGCTGTACCCATGCTTGGTGCTCCCTCATCCACTGGGCTGGGGACACGGGGCTGGCTTGCTGGAACCTGGCAGGTTGCCCTGTTGGGGTGTACAGTAGGGTTTGGTTAGGCACCCCAGCCACCTGCCCCCCATCTCATGCCGCGGCTGGTGGGCCTTGAGGCCTCCCCTTCTGTTGGCTGGCCAGTGCCCTCACCCAGTGTCCCCCTGAGCCTAGGCCCTGCCTCCCCCGCACCACTCAGGCTGGGTCGCCCACCCAGCCACCCCCGGCTTCCACTCCCCTCACTTGCCATGTTGCCTCACCTGGGACGTCTGGCAGCTCCTGGGGTTGCTCGCCACCATCCCCCTCACCTGTCTGTCCTGGGTGCTGGGCCGTGGCATGACCTGTGAAGATATTGGAGGAGGTGGGTGGTGGTGGGCGTTCCATGTCCCCCAGCGGCCCTGGGGCCCCCTTTCGAAGGTCGGGGGTGCCTCCGGTTTCTTGGGGTGGTGTGCCTCCCTCCCTCCCTTGGACCATCCCCTCTACTCTGTTTCCCATCCCACCCACTTGCTTATCCTCTATGTCAGTCTCAGAGACCTCTGAGGCTGGTCCCTCCATATTGCTAGGGTCCCCTTGCATCCCCTGGCCAGGGGCACCTGGTGTGCCAGCCATGGCCCCTCCTGGTAAGGGGGTCATCTTCAGGCTGCTGGGGCCAATGCATGAGGGGGGCCTTCTGGTCCCCGAGGTTCCAGGGTGTTCCTCTTGGGTGGTGGGGCCCCCGGTGTCTTCTAGGGGACAGTGAGGGGAGGGGGTACATTGGCCTGTTCCCTGCCCTGGACCACGGTGCTCCCCACGAGGCATGGAACGACTATGAAGCCCTTCATGTGGAGGATGTAGTTCAGGGCATCTTAGTAGGTGGCGGTCCGGGCTCTGTGCCAGGACCGCCGGTTGTTGCCTTTAATGGCCTTGTACCCCCTCTTGAGCGTCTTGACCTTAGAGCGGCACTGGGCCACAGTCCTGTGGTGCTCTGCCACCTCAATGTCCCGCATGATCAATTGGTAGACGTGCTCATTCCACTGGTTCACGGCTAGCTCCAGCTGGTTATCCAGGGTCCCCCAGATCCTAATAAAGTCCTGGGTTTCCCTGTGCCTCATTGTCCCCCTCAGTGGTATGGCCATCTCTTGCATGGGCCCTCCTGGTCCCAGTCCTCCTCCTCCTCTTGCTGCTCTTCCTCCTCCGCCTGACCTCCGCCCTTGTCCTCCGGGGGCTCGGCCTCCTGGACCCATGTCCATGTCCGTGGGTCATAAGGGGGGGGCAGTTGGTTGCCGGGTTGCCTCATCCCTGCGGCCCTCCCCTGTTCCCCCCACTTGTCAGCCCACCCACCCCCCTTGGTGCCTCTGTGCCGCTCTTCCCCCCCTTTGGTCCCTTACCCATTTTAGGGGTGCCTCGTCCCCCAGGCTGGTTGCCGGTGCTGGGGTGGCCTGTCCCGGCTGCTGCTGCTGCTGCTCTCCCCCCACCACCTCCATGTGCAGCATGACCACCTCTTCCGCCTGCGCCGCCTCCTCCTCCTCCTAACCCCACGTTTCCCACCAATGGCAGCTTACAATATTAAAAATACAAATATAAATCAGACCAAAAAATACATAAACAAAAAACACACCCCAGCCCTACACCATCCGCCAACCATCCAGGCGCACTGTTAGTGGAGCTGGAGCAGATCAGGTGATGCCTGCTCTGCTTCCGCTCCACTTGTACGTCTGGAGGCCCACCTTCAGATGGATGGACCACCTGGGTATGAGGTGAAGCAGAACTGTGGGTTTTGTCCATATAAAAGCGCACTATGGGTGAAAACAGACATGACGCTAACCACCCTTTAACCACCCTTGGTGGTTATTTATGCATGTTGCAGGGCTGTACTGGTGTCCTATGCAACCCTGAAACATGCATAAATGACCACCAAGGGTGGTTAAAGTGTGGTTAGCGTCATGTCTGTTTTCACCCAATATCTCAGCCTCGATTCCCCATCTGTTTGATGGGATTTTAAAAAAAGCCTACCTCACAGTTTGTACATCCAAAACGGTGCGGAAAATTACCAACAAATTGGTGCCCAAATACTGTCCAAGTACCAAAACCCTGAACTTTTTGGTATTTTTGTATATTAATTATTATTGTCATTATTATTATTTGTTTTGTTTTTTGTTGTTTTGTTATATATTTACTATTTTGGTATTTTTGGTATCTGATCGGACACCATTTTGGGTACTGGAAAGTACTAAAAAATTATGACTTGAATCAGGCTCTGGAAATTTGTTTGGCAGATACCCATTTAAGCTCTATTCAGGGTTGTTTTGAGGGTGACCTGGATAAGAATTGTAATGCATTTGGAACACTGAATGTGTACTGTCTAAATAATAATTACTTCCTCCAAAACAAATATTTCCAAATTCATTCGATCACCAATTCAACGGGTTAGTTAGTCTGTTAGTTTACTAGTTATTTACAAATACCAGTTCACAGAATTAGAATTAACAACACATGGCTGGGGAAGCAGATAATTTATGCAAAACTGAGCTGAATTTGGCTAAAGATGAAAAGAAGCCAAATGAGAGGAATAGTAATGATGGTGAAGATCTACTGCCAATTTCAGATTCTTTTAAAAAAAACAAAAACATAATCTGGACTTTGAATTCAATTAGTATTTATAAATCTGAACATGGCAAATTTGATTCATTTGAAGTTTGCTCTGAATATTTGTTTTGGCATGAGAAATGAAGACTAAAAATCCCAGACTAATATCACAAAGAGAAAGGACTGTGGGATTCGGTGTAGTAGACAAGAGCTGGCTTTGTTAAGAGTCCAACCATAGAAACTCTCAAACGAAATGTCCTTGGAGATGGACTTTGTCTAAGTTGTACCATGAAATACGCTTTTCAAGCGTCTCCCGGCTGATTTCAGTGACTGGATGTTTCTTTAGTCGGCCTTCACTTAATTAAAAACCACTCTCGGAAGACCTGGAGTGCACCCACAAGCAATGGCTGAACCTTCTCCTTCGCTCCCCCAAGTTCAGATACCCACGCTGCCCCAAGACAGCTGAGCCAAAAGAGCATTCTGAATAGATGAATGCAGATTAGCTCATTGAGTGTCACGGTCTGCCGTCAGAGCTATTCATCCAACAGTACCACAAATAGTTAGTTTATCTGGTGGAGAATGGGTAAAAAGTAAAGCTGCAACTGGATACCTGGGAAGTTGGACACCCTGGCAAATCTGGACTGCCTGATGTGCCCTGGCTGGCTGCATTTGGGCACCAAATCATCACCCAACAGGCTACCTGACTGCCCAGGCTGACTCATGTCACCATCGGATAGCTGATCCTCTGATCCAATCGCTGCTCACTGCTTGCTTCTTCCTGCTCCTCCATGGCCCATTTATTATTTATTCATTATTACATTTGTATGCTGCCCCCTCCTGCCACAGGCATCTCTAGGTGGTTAACAACATTTGAAAACATATACTGAAATTCATTAAAATCAACATTTCCTAACCCCACAATTAAAAACCCCTCAAGGGCAATAAAACCCCATCCTAACTCCACCCACCCATTCCATCTCCCTTGACAAAAGCCCAGCAGAGCAGCCTGGTCTTACATTGTTTATGGAAAGAGGGGAGGGGAGAGATCAGGCGGACCTGCAATGGGAGGGAGTTCCACAGCCATGCTGCAGCCACCGAGAATGCCCTCCTCATGGTTGACACCTGGGAAACCTGAGGGACCTCAAGAAGGGCAACCCCAGCCAACCATGGAGGTCGATCCAGGATCCAGAGGGTGAGGTGGTCCTGCAGGTAGGTGGGGCCCAGGCTGGGCTTTAAAGGTGAATACCAACACCTTGAATTGGGCCTAGAAGGCTATTGGCAGCCAGTGCTGAGAACGGAGCACTGGAGTAATGTGCTCGCATTGGCCCATCCCCTTCAAGAGACAGGCCACCGTATTGTGCACCAGCTGCAGTCTCTGGACCGTCACTAAGTGCAGCCCCAGATAGAGTACATTACAGTAGTCTAATCTTGAAGTAATAAAAACATGGATGATTGTGGCCAGGTCTGAGTCTGAGACATATGGCCTAAGCCAATGTACCTCAGAATTCACCCTTTGCCACAGCTGCCACCTGGACATCCAGGTGGAGCTGTGGATCATGGAGCACCCCCAGAATACGGACCTGAGATATTAGGGGAGGGCAGACCGCATAAATGATGGGATCCATCACTTCCCCGGATTTCCCTACAACCATCACCTCCATCTTGTGAGAATTTAACTTCAAGTGGCTCGCCGTCATATAGTTCCCCACAGCCGACAAACATCAGGTAAGCACCGAGACTGCTGGACCTGGGTCGGATGAAAACGAGAGATATAGTTGGGTGTCATCAGCATACTGATGACACCTTACACCAAATTCTCTGACAACCTCCTCCAAAGACTGCATATACACATTGAACAGGAGCGGGTATAAGATGGAACCCTCTCCAAACATGAGGCCCCGGGGAGAAGATGAATGATCATCACCCAGAACCACACATTGGGTTCTCCTAGCCAAGAAAGGGCAGAACCATTCAAGAACAGTCCTGCTCATCCCTTCCTGGTCCCACAGCCAACAGATCACCAACAACTCATGATCAACGGTATCAAATGCAGCCGAGAGGTCTAACAAAATCAACAGGGTTGAATGACCCTGGTCAAATTCTTGGGAGAGGTCGTCAACCAAGGTCACAAGTGCAGTCTCCATGTCATAACCCGGACGGAAGCCAGACTGCAAGGGATCAAGAGAATTGACCTAGTCCTGATGCTCCTGAAGCTGCTGAGTCCCCACCCATTCAATAACCTTCCCTAAAAAGGGAAGGTTAGAGACAGGCCATTAGCTGGCCACGCTGTCAACGTACAATGATGGCTTTTTGAGCAGGGGCTTTACCACCACCTTGTTGAGGCGATCTGGCACCCTACCCTCCCTAAGGGAGGTGTTGACTATCCCAGTCAGCAACAGTCCTAATGTCTTCCGGCTGGCCTTAACCAGCCAGGATGGGCATGGATCTAATTCACAGTAGGTGACTCAAACAGTCCCATGAGCATCCCCACATCTGAGGGTGACATGTCTTGAAATTCATCCCATAAAACAGGAAAAGATGGGGCTTCAACTGCCTCTGGTTCACCCACTGCTAAAAATACTGCGTCAAAGCTGTGGTGTACTGATTTTATCCGTGAAAAAGTCCACAAAGGAGTCACAGTGAGCACTCTATAACTCTGAATCCAGGTGGAGGGAGGGAATACTGACCAGCCCCCTCACCACCCAGAAAAACTCAGTCGGGTGGGACTTAACAGACACAATGAGGGCAGCAAAGGAAACCTTATTTGCTGCCTGTACCACTGCGACATAGGTGTGTAACCAGACTCTATGTCACAATCAGTCTACTTCAGTACGAGAGTGACACCACTGTCACTCTAACCACCTCCTTTCTCACTTCATCCGCCACAGCTCTTACATGCACTACTCAGCTGAGCTAGGGACTTCCTCACTCAGCTTTTTCTGAACAGGGGGGTGGGGGACAAGTGAGGAGGGCTCTTCCTACCTGCATGCACCCCTATTGAGTCCCTCCTTTCCCACGGGAACCTAAAAGGGGTTTGTGTGCAGGACCCATGCCTACCCCTGATATGGATCCCCCTGAGAATATGGGACCAATTAGGAGGGTGCACACAGATGGGAAGAGGCCTCCTCAATCCATTCCTTCCCCTCACTCCCACTCAGTAAAACCCAAGCAGGGAAGTCCCCAATGTGTGGGCCAAAGAGAAGCAGGGAGCAGCAGTAGTGTAGGGGTACACTAGTCTTCAAATGGATAAGAGATAAGATAAGGGGTCACATAGGGTGTGGTGTGGTAGGCGGAAGTGATGCAGATGTGGGTAATGCTTGCAGGTCAGGGAGCCAAAGGAGCAAGGTCCTTATGTGTGACTGGAGGTTTGCTTGCGGGTCACAGTGGGGGGAGCCTTTGGTAAGTGAAGCCCGCAAATGAACCTCCAACCACAAGTAAGGTCCTTGCGTGTTTGGGCAGGAGGGGAGCCTTTGGCTTGCAATCATTACCCGCATCTACATCCCTTCCACCTACTGTGTCACTTCAGTCTAACATGTCACTGCTCCTCCAGTCCAGTCACTGCTCACTACTCGCTGCTCCATTCTCCTTCATGGCCCATGCACAGCTGAGCTGAGCTGAGCTAGGGATTTCCCCACTCAGCTTTTTCGGATAAGGGGGTGGGGGACAAGTGAGGAGGTCTTTTCCCACCTACATGCACCCCTAATGGGTCCCCCCTTTCCCAGGGGGACCTAAAATAGGTGTGTGTGATAAGAGAAAATGGGTGTGTGTGATAACAGATAAGATAAGGGGTCACTTCTGTTGTGACCCCTTATCTTATCTGTTATCACACACACCCATTTTCTCTTATCACACACACCTATTTTAGGTCCCCCTGGGAAAGGGGGGACCCATTAGGGGTGCATGTAGGTGGGAAAAGACCTCCTCACTTGTCCCCCACCCCCTTATCCGAAAAAGCTGAGTGGGGAAATCCCTAGCTCAGCTCAGCTCAGCTGTGCATGGGCCATGAAGGAGAATGGAGCAGCGAGTAGTGAGCAGTGACTGGACTGGAGGAGCAGCCTTCGGCTCCCACCATCCCACCCACCCTGACCCGCAAATGAACCTCCAATCACACATAAGGACCTTGCAAGGTCCAGGAATGGGGCAGGGAGCCTTAAACCTACCCAGCCCGCCAGCCACATGTGGTCACCGAATAGATCAGGAGATGATATTAAGGCTGAAAGTCTATCTTGTTTTTTTCTCAATTTTCACAACAATCAACTCAAACTTCTTGGCTTGATTTCTACAAGAGCAAAGAATTGAGAAATGCCCCAGATTTTTATGCTTTCTTCATTGAGATTTTTTTTCTCAATTTGCTTACCAGACTATGTGTGTGCTGCATCCCATGCCAAGTCTCCCATCCCGCATCTGTCTGTCATCTGTCTGTCTCTCCTCTCCTCTTCTCTCCTCTCCTCTCTCTTCTTTTCTGCTGCCACCAGCTCCACACCAGGGGGAAAAAACAAGAACATGAATAGCACATGCACAAAATGGTCACTGGGCCATTCTTGCATGCATAGCCCTGTTCCAAAATGGCTCCGAAAGGGCTGCACATGTGCAGAATGTCCCAGGGCTCATTTTGTGCATGCACAGTCGCTTTTGTCTTTCTAAGTGAGATTTTTGTGAGATTAGGAGATACGGAGCTGTCTAACTGAGTCGGACCAATGGTCCATCATAGCCCAGTATTGTCACATCCTGATGCATCAGCAGGGTTTCTAATCCGGGTCTCCAGCAGAGGCTTCACCTAGGTGTGCTACCTGATACCCTCTAAGATCCCCAGCAGAGGTCTCACCCAGGCATGCTACCAGAGATCCTGAATCACAGATACCAAGGATTTAACTTAGGACCTTATACATACAAAGCATGCGATCTACAACCTGAGCCATGGTTCACCTCAGTTCTTGTATTGTTAGCGAGATCTTCTTGAGATCTTGCTAAGGGTTCTTGATTCTCATGAGATTCTCACGAGAATCAAATCTTATTTCAGCTCTAGAGGGTATATACTAGCGGGAGATAAGGGAGGCAGGACAGTCTCAGATGTTCCAAGTTTAGCCCAACAAGCAGCTCCAGCAAGCCTTCCTCAAGGAAGGTACTTCTGCTCGGTTGTATATATGGAGTTATAACCATAATGAATGCTCGGTAGAGGTATGCACCAGGGGCCCATTTCATTTCCATTTTCATTTTTCCCCATTATTTAAATCTGATGTTTTTGTTTTAATAAATAACAAAGTGTTGTTTTCGTTTTTACTTTCGTTTTTGTTTTCCATTGGTTTCAATGGAAAACACATTTGCAGCTGTAAATTTTTGTTGCTCATTATATTTGGCTTAACATTTGAGAGATTTTACCTCTAATGGATGGCATTAAGTGTATCAAAGTTCAAAAATATTAGATAAAGGAATCCAATTTTATAAGCAGTTGAATTATATTATTTTGCAATAACCTTCATATACATTATTAGCTTTAACTTCTTTGGCTCACATTTAATGTATATGAAACTTGGCAAGTTTATATCCCTTCCCATATTTACTATCTTTGACAACTTTCAGAAGGATTGGATAAAGTGTACTGGTGTTATAGGCAATTAACTTACAAATGTATGTCTGACTGTAACATCTTTGTGGTCCAATCAGTGTACATGAAAGTTGGCAGGAATGTATATCACATGTTCATGATCATCTCTGTCAAATATCAGAGAGATGTGATAAATGGTCACGATTTTATATGCCTGCACAGCAAATGCAGAGAAGGAGCCTATGCCAGGGATTCTCTTACGTCTCACTGTGGTATAAGATCAGTTTGTGATGCCAATTGGCCAACAGAAATGTCAACCAAATATCCTCATTCTGTTCTGTGACCATCCCAATATCTCTTCCCCACTTGTTACTAGGAAGTCAGAAGCATCTGTTAAGAAAATAGCCAATAGAGATTCTCTTATGTCCTCTGTCACAGTGCTGCTGCAGGATGTGATTGTGATGATAACTGGCCAATCTGGATGTGTAAACTAT
Organism: Sphenodon punctatus; assembly: GCA_003113815.1. Classification (NCBI taxonomy): domain Eukaryota; kingdom Metazoa; phylum Chordata; class Lepidosauria; order Sphenodontia; family Sphenodontidae; genus Sphenodon; species Sphenodon punctatus. Next base: position 272,987 of record QEPC01004157.1, on the reverse strand, counting down.
GAGCATTTTTAAACACATGTTAAAGTTCCAGATTTTTCAGTCTTCTGGGTTTACAAGTCCACAAGTTAGTTCCGGATTCATTTTTCACACACACACTTCCCTGAGGCAGTTCCTGGATGCATTCTTCACACAAACTGAGGCAGACTAAAGTAGCCACAGCTGTATATATGACAGGCTGCCATGGAAACCAAGTGACCACAGATGCCTGGAGCAAAGCAGCTTACCAGGAGAATGTTTTACACACAAAGGTTCTGGGAGAAGTTCTACGCAGAGCTTCAAAGATCGGATGTTTAAGATCTGGGTGAGTGATTTAGAAACACAGAAAGTTCAGGATGTAACAGCAAAGATGCGGGAGAAATGAGTGTGTAAAAAACACCCATTGTCTCCTGATTGCTGGGATGCTATCCCCAAAGTACCAGTTATGTCCCTTCTATGCCTGCCTGAGGCCCATCCCCTAATCCCGCCTCAAAGTTACAACTGATTGATCCTGTAAAGCTAGAAGCATGCAGTAATTGGCCATTGAATGTGTGTCAGTCTTTTGGGTTCCTCCACATGCTCCCACCTACAGCCTCCTTCCCCATGCCATGCCAGGTGCCTGCCTCTGACTGGCACTGCATGTGCTGCTATTTATCTGAATAATGGTCTTCAAGGGGACAACTTCAATTGCTTATAACATTGGGCCCCTTATCAAATTGACCTGTAGTTTGTCAGTGATGATGGAAGGTATGTGATACATTCCTGTCAAATGTCCTGTAAACAGTATGTAATATAAATATGTTACAGCTTGAAATGTGTTTAAACTTAATGTTTTACACCATCAGTATCCTTTATCCAATCTTTCTGAAATTGGCAGGAGTGTTATGCTTGTGGAGGGACATAATAGTCACAGGTTTCATGCACATTGGATGGAAGCTAAAGAAGTTGAATCCATTCATGTGTATGGAGCTTTTCTTAAAATTGCTTCTAAAATAGGTTATCGGTATTTGCTTCTAACATTCAATTGCTTCTAGAATCAGTTTCCTTTATCTAATTGTTTCTAAAATTGGTACACAGAATGCCCTCCATTGGGGTACAGCCTCCCCAAGTTTCATTAAATGTGACGAAGAGACAAAAATGTTATAGCCAGAAATATGGTTTTCAGTGTTTCCCCTTTATTTCAAAAACAAAATGTCGTTTTCATTTCTATTTTCATTATTATTTATCTTTTTTGTTATTGCAATAATGATAAAAATGACAATGTTCATTATCGTTATTGTAATAACGGAAACGACATGCACACTCCTATGAATCTGCATCTGTTTGCCAAGCATACATGTAAAATGGAGCAAAACAAGATTCGTATCAAGCATGCACCATTTAAATGGAAATGCCATGCGTTGCGAAAGGGGATAGTCTGTGTCCCTGTGAATGGTCCAAAACCACCATTTCCAGCACCTTCCTCCCATCAGTGCTGGTTTATTTATCCATTATCAGCAGATATACAGCAGCCATACTTTTGGCCATTTTCCAGGTCCTTTATTCAGGGCCTCAGCCATGGGTCTGGTCCAGGACCCAGCATCGCTGGGCTTCAGATCAGTTCTTTTCAAAAGCCAATCACTAATTAACAGGGCTCCTAACTCCCAGGATTTTGTAGATCCTGAAGCTAGTGGGGGTCAAGGTGATGGACAGATCAGTCGTAAAGAAGTAGCACCTGCTCTGTCACAAGGTCTTCCACTCCATTTCTATGAGCTTTGCAAAAGAGAATTATAGAAGCCTATGCCTTGCACAGTACCCATCCACGCATGTATGATCCTGCACAATTTTTAGCTTTGTGCTCTCTACCGAGGAGAGACATTTAGAAAAACCCTTGCCACTTTAGAGCGCAGAGGGCTAAATCTCTCAGCACAGCAGGCAGACTGATCAAGAAAAATGTAAATCAGTTCTTGACAAGGGACACCAACTATCACCTTTGGCAACACGTGACATTATCATTTAAATGGTCCTCGATATGGATATTATTTTGCTCCATTTTACATTTATGCTTAGCAAACAGACGCCGAGTATTCATTAAGGAAAACCTGCTCTAACAAACTGAAGTACAATTACTCCAGGAATGTTATCACGTTCAGGGTTCTGGGATGGATAAATAATTAAAAGCCAGTTGGCATTTATGTGTGTATTTTTTATGTTTTATGTATGTGTTATGACTCCATATCTACAGCTGAGCAGAAGTACCTTCCTCTGCTGCGAGCACTGATTCCTCTTCCATTTTTATTGCCAGTTGCTTATATTTCAGTTGGTGTAATTTGGTGTCACTCACTTGAAACCAATAGCACAACACTGCTTTACACCACGTCGATGCATAATAAGAAAATTAAGGTTCCCCTTAAGATATTTTCGCTCCCCCTTCTATCTACTCCTTTTAAACTGTTTTGAATGGATTTTATATGGGTTTTCGGCTATTTGTCTTAGTGCTACGAAGCACCCCGACTGCCATTCGGCAAGGAGGCTATCTAAATAAAAATTATTATTATATTAAAATGAATGATGCTCTTGCTGATGGATACAAGCATAGTTTTAATTCAAGAATCAGAAAACTGGATATATTTTTGTTTGGGGGATTTTTGCGTGGTATGAGTCAGGGGTAAATTGAATAGGAAAAAAACTCAACCTCAGGTGGTACAATTCAAGATACAACGTACAAATGGACTCTGTGCTAGGGAGAAGTGGAAATTAAATCATCATTACTGCTCTTAGGAGACAACATTAGACTAACAGAACAATCTTCCAGCTGTTAATGGCTGACTGCTACTACTAATCATTTCTGTAGTGCTACTAAGCGTACACACAGTCACATATTTTTGGTAGGGATGGGCAAACAGAATGCAGTTCTGATGTTCGGTCATTAGGTTCGAAACCCGAGTTCAGGTTCGATGGTTCAGTTCAGCCGAGTTCAGGTTGGCTGAACTGACCGAACAGTCAAAAATAGCGCTATCAAAACTGAAACCGAAACAAAAGCGAAACGAAAGCAAAACCTAATTTTTGGCCCTGAAAAGACGTTTTTCCTGCCCCTGAACTGATCCGAACACGACCGAACTGTTCGGTCATTCGAGAGTTCGGTTCAGACATCCGGTTCAGACGTCTGAACAGAACAAATTCGGTCCGAACTCCGAACATCCAAACCACATTCACCCATCCCTAATTTTTGGAGACAGTGGGCTTACAATCTAAGATGGACAAGGAAACGAGAGGAAAACAGATACACACAGGGTATCTTTAGACATAACAAAAATCAGGTGTCAAAACCTCTAAGTACTAGGGATGGGCGAACGTAATTCAGAAGTTCAGAGTTCGGACCGAACTCGACCAGTTCAGTCGACTGAACCGAACTTCCGAACTGAACTCGAATTTTGAACTGAACTAAACTGAACCGAACTTCTGAACTCGGCTCTGTTTGTTCACCCATCCCTAAAAGATAATATTCCATTTAGATCAATGACGATTGAATTACCAAACTTTGTTCGGGAGTTCAGAGTTCGGACCAAACTTGAATAGTTAGGTTGACCGAACCGAACTTCCGAACCGAACCGAATTTCCAAACCGAACCAAATTTCTGAACTCAGTTCTGTTTGCCCATCCCTAATAAGCACATGTTTGGTCATTGTGTGTAAGCACCATAACAATCCCAACACCAATTTAGCCCAGTGAACACGCAATGTGAACAACATTGCATCACCTTGTTCCAGCTGAAAACGTGGTCGTTGTTGTGTCTAATGATATCACGTGGCATGTTAGCAGGTACAACACAGGAATGAGGCAGCAGCGCTTTCATGCTGAAATCAGGTGGCGAGCAAAACAACAATTCGCTTCAAGATGGGCTGTGTATCTAAACAGCGCCACATGGTGAACACAGGGCAAACCGGTGTTCATATCAAGGTCAAAACACACATTCAGACACCCTGTCAGGGTCTGGGGAGGTAGGAGGGTGGTGTCCTGGGTGTATCGCCACCGCCGGGGACCCAGGCCTCAGCGGCGCCTTGCGCCGGCGCAGCAACTCCTCCACCCCGGTTGACAGCAAGGGGGCGTATGTTCAGGCATGGCACTACAGCGTTCCCGGGTATCCAGGCAACCCGGGACATGCCGCACAGGCAAGGCCCTGACCCAGAAGGGGAACCCCGACTTTCTGCACGCTTGCAGGCACTAGTGCAGGGGAATCCTATTTAAACCTTATTAGAGCCGCAATTCCTTGCTGGTGATTAGACTTGTGCCGTGAGACTGGCCCCAGGTGTGTGACAAAGCGAGAGAAAGAGAGAGATTCTGGTGCGCGAGGACATTTGGGTGCAACAAGTGAAAGGTGAGGGTGTGAGTGAGTGTCTTTTCTTAGAGTACGGTTAGTGTGCGTGTGCGAGGTGACCCAATTCCCCCATCCAAGTGTGATAGCTCTATCCTTCCTGTGACTGTGTTCCTTGGTCCCTGGGTCCCCATTTCCCCCTTCTGAGCCACCACTGAGCCCTCACTCCCCTCCCTGATTTCTGGTGTACATGAGTGATTAAGGGACTTAGAGTGGGCACCATTCTGTTCACTGGTCCCCATGATGATCTTCGACTGAGGGTTGCTCTTGTAGCTGAACCATGCCAATATAAGACCCTGAGGGACCCTTATCACAGCACGTGTTGCCCTCCTGACTGGAGTGTGAGTGGGACCCTATCTCTGCAACCCCTGTTCCTCCTAACACACCCGTTGACATTGTGTCTAAAGTCACCCACATAATCCCATTTTACAGATGGGGAACTGAGAGGTTGTGTTTTTCCCAAGGTAGCACAGTGAGCCCATGGCTACGGAAGACTTGAACCCTGGCTTCTGAAGTCCAAGTCCAGCACCTTATCCACTACACCAGCTCTTTATGCTGAGAGGTTGCAACTTGCCCAAGAATGCTCAGTGAATTCACTTGGGCAGGATTTAAACCCTGACGTCCCGTGTTGAAGACAAGCACCTGTATTCACAACACCCCACTGTATTCACAACACCCTACTGGCTCTGTTCCACCACACTACCTCTCATCTAGTCTTTAGGGCTGCTGAGAGTCTCACTCTGTTCAATGAGATGCATCTCAACATCAAGGATTAGCGATAGCGCTTGGCAGCTGGAGTATCGGCCCTGCTGGTCTGAGTTACAAGTGATTGATTTGGGTGACTTATATAGTGCATAGACTACATAAGTCTATTCTGCCTTCCCCCACAAAGGACCCAAGGACTATAATATCATAATACAAATAATTTAAGCAAATGATTAAAACAAATAATGAATACAAATAATCAAGCAAATAATTAATACAAATCATTTAAGCATTCGAAGTAAAGTTAAACCCTCTACAATGCCCCCTCTTTTTGCTGCCATGCCTCAACCTCTCACCCGAGGGAATGACCACCCCCTGGACCCCATACCCCCACTCTCACCAGAGAGTCAAGGCTGCCTGTCATGGGATTGGGGCTCACTCCCCCACTCTAGGCTGACATGACTCAGTTTCCCTGGCTTGCAGCTCTCACTGGATCAGCTCTCTCTCTCGAACTGATTGAGCCTGCAATGGGGGGAACCTTCTTGTCACCTTTTCAGCCACAGAGTTTCCCAGCACAGACTCTTTCCCTCTAGATTCATCTGTGTTTGTAAACGAAGAATTAACCCCAAACTGTGTCCCGCCAATTGTTAGGATTAACAATTCCACTGGACCATATGAAGTCACAGTAAAAAGAAGTTTAATGACTAAATCATGAATAAGCATGCAGTACAAGATTATACTCTAGAGTACAGAAATCAAAATAACATAACCAATAACACATTCCTATCTGTACATGGATTCGCCTGACTTAGGCTTACCCCAATCAAGGTCCAAGGGTATTTCAGTTCATGTCACAGCCAGCGATGGAAAGCTTGGTTTGGGTTGGTTCCTTTGGTGCAGCCCTTCTCTGGCTGGTAAGATATGATGATGCAGATGAAGCTCCATAAGCTGGGCTCAACCAACTGAGATAGATAAATCCTTCTTTGTCTTGTCTCCCCCCTTAAGTACCTTTCCAGGGTCCTTTGTTTGATTTTCCCACCAATTAACTCTGTGCTTTCAGTCACGTCCACAGGAAGAAATCCATTTGTAACTCAATGGTCTATGTGTCTGCAGAGGTGTTTAGGCTCTTTCTGAATACACACTCGGCATGACTTTGCATTTCTCCATTTCATGAAGTGAGTTTCCAGTTCTCAGCTTTCACATTACATACATGTTTAACCTTTACCTTTACATATTTGTTAGACCTGTAGTCTACATGTAGCCCAGTGTCTCCTTATGACACTGCCCCAGAAGTCCCTCCAACCCAATACAAGCATTACAAATAAAGTCGAGAAGCAAATTCTCAATCAGATTTGAGAATTACGAGGGTGAGTAACTCTAGTAAAAACTGGAAAAAGAAAAAGTAAATACATTTTTAAAATACTGATGGTTCAGGACCACTTGCAAGTGTTTATCGGTACTTCAAGGCAATAGAGACAAATTAGTAAAATGATAATATCTTTTACTGGTCCAACTACAATTTATTTATTTATTTATTTATTACAAACATTTGTATCCCGCACCCTCCTGCACACTGGCAGCTCAGGGTGGTGAACAAAACAAATGGTCACAAAATATAAAATCCTTTTTAAAAATACAAACATTTAATATATTAAAATAACCAAAAACAGAAGGCTAAAAGGCAGAAACCCACCCCCCCCCAATCCCCCCACCCTCCCCACACTCTCCCTGAAGGCCCAGTGGAACAATCAGATCTTACAATATCTTCAGAAAGAGAGGTGGTCTGGGGATCAGATGGGCCTCCATTGGGAGGGAGTTCCACAGCCGAGGCACAGCCACTGAGAATGCCCTCTCCGCTATCACCACCTGGGATACCCGGGGAACTTCAAGACGGGCACCCCCGGTCAACCACAAGGACTGAGAAATGACCCAGGGCCTGAGGTGGTCTCGCAGATAAGCAGGACCCAAGCTGCTTAGGGCTTTATAGGTCATCACCAACACCTTGAATTGGGCATGGAAGACAATAGGCAGCCAGTGCAGAGTACGGAGCGCAGGTGTAATGTGCTCGTGGTGGCCCGTCCCTGATAAGAGATGGGCTGCTGCATTCTGCACCAGCTGCAGCCTCCGGACTGTCCTCAGGGGTATCCCCATGTAGAGTGCATTATAGTAGTCCAGTCGAGAGGTAATGAAGGCATGGATGATGGTGGCCAGATCAGAGACTGAGATATATGGCCACAGTCGTTGCACCAGATGTAATTGGCAAAATGCTCCCCTCACCACAGCCTCCACCTGACAATCCAGGCGGAGCTGCAGGTCAAGGAGCACCACCAGACTATGAACCTAAGTGGCAAAAGGGGGGCAAACCCTGCCAATTATGGGAGCCACCACCCCCTCAGCTCTACCCACCAACATCACCTCCATCTTGTCGGGATTCGGCCTCAGATGGCTCGCCCTCATCCAGTCCCCCACAGCTGCCAAGCACCAGTAAGCACCGAGACTGCTGGGCCTAGGTCTCCAGAAAACAAGAGGCAGAGTTGTGTATCATCAGTGTACTGATGACATCGCATGCCGAACCCTCTCATGACCTCACCCAAAGGTTGCATATACACATTGAACAGGAGAGGGGACAGGATAGAACTCTGCAGGACTCCACACGTGAGGTGCCAGGGAGATGACATACATTGCCTGAGAACCACCCACTGAGTTCTCCTGGCCAGGAATGAGTGGAACCATTCAAGAACAATCCCATTCACCCCGGCCCAGTCCCGCAGCCTTGTCACCAACATCTCATGATCAATGGTATCAAACACCACCGACAGATCCAATAAGATCAAAATAGATGATCTACCCTGATCCAATGAACAGCGCAGGTCATCACCAAGGCCACAAGTGCAGTCTCCATGCCAAACCCAGGGTGAAAGCCAGACTGCGAGGGATCTAGAAAACCGATCCTGTCCAGATGCCCCTGTAACTGCTGGGCCACCACCCGTTCAATAACCTTCCCTTAAAAGGGAAGGTTAGAGACTGGCCAATAGCTGGCCAGGGAGTCAACGTCCAGTGATGGCTTCTTGAGCAGAACCCCAAGATTGGCATCGGCGTGGATGTTGAAGTCCCCCAGGACCAAGGTTTTTGGGGACCACAAGACCACCTCTGATACCAATTTTGCTAGAGCATATAGGGATGCTGTCATACAAGTAGGTGCGTGGTATATCAGCAGCATCCGTAAGCTTTCTTCAGCCAAATCGATCACAAGGTGAACCCCCTCCATGCCCAAGATGGTTTGCACAGGATACCGGCTCAGAGGCCAAGTGTCCTTAAAAACAACAGCTACACCACCTCCCCACCCCCCTCTGATCTGGGCTGGTGCTGTACAGAATACCAGGCTGGAACAAGGTCAGCCAGTATTGGCCCCGACTCATTGTCCATCCAGGTCTCTGTAATACACACGAGGATGACTGATTGATCCAAGATCAACTCTCGGATTGTTGTTGATTTATTACTGACCGACTTTGCATTTAGCAACAACAGACCCAGATCAGGGGCTCCCCCAATCATGATCCCGGAATTATCTGCCTGGGGGCCTGTGAAAGGGACTGGAATTAAGTACCTGTCCCTTCCCACCATTGTTGTCTGCCTCCCTATCACGACCCCAATGGCCTTAACCAACCACATCCTCACTCCCCACTCCCCAAGAAGAGGGCCCGTGAAGATCAAGGCCTATCCAAAGTCCTGGATGCCAGGGCTCCCACAAATGGCCTGACCAATGGCCAACACCCGTTGCGTATTGCCCTTCAAGCTGGCGCCCCCAGGGCCCAGCCCTAGCAGATATACCTGTAGGAGGGGAGAGGAGAGGAAGGGAGTCAGGTGGCAATCATCATCTCTCCCTCTGCTGTCAAATGAGCAGCCCAGCACAGCAGCAGAGTTGGTGAAGGGGTTTGCAAGCTTTTGAACCACACAGGGACCTTCATCAAGCAAATCGTGTTTCCACCATTCTTGATATTGTTGCATGTGATTTTTCATCATTAGCCATCATTATTTTTCATCACTTTCTGGCATTTTTCATCATTTTTCATCATTTTGGGAGTTTTCAGAATCTTTTGGCATTTTCCTGGACCTTTATGACACTTTTACCACAACGTCCAGCACTTCCACAGCACTTAGCTGGCACTTTTGCATCTCTGCAACCTTAAGGGTTGAACGCAGGATGAACATGGAGCATGGGATCAGCCCTGTAGCAGATCTCTTCAACTTGTGAAAAATAATGACAAATGTCAAGAACAGTCATGTGGTCCGAGGCCCCTCCTGGTCCCGATTGGGGTGCAGTTGGGCTGTGAGGATTTTATCTCACAGACCTGGAAACCCCCCATAACCTTCCTGTATTTAATGAGCCTGGATTACGCAACTGTAGTCCAAGGTTCAGCCCGGGGGATAGTCGCTTTAGTCTACTGAGCCCCCAAAGTCTTGGAGGAGTGGTGCAAATCGGGCCTCCTCAACTGCCTCTTTGATCCAGCCTGTCTTCTCCAAGATGATATGAGCAATTAGTAGTTTGGGTCTCTCGGGCTTCTCTGTTGGCTTCTATGGAGCCAAATGTAAGGAGTGTTCCCACCTTAGGGGTCCAGTGATGTCTGTCTCCCTTGCTTCAAGAATTACCTCTCTACCGGGGTGCGGGGGGTTGTTCTTTATCCGAACTCCGCAGCAGGCTGTCTCTCTCATCAGAGAACCAGGCTGGTCACACACAGCCAGCCCAGAAGTAGAGATGTACAGTAGGACATAATTAGTTTTCATTCTCATTTTTTGTTTTCATTTTAGTTCATTTTAGTTTAGTTTACAAATGCGTTCAGGGTTTTTGTTGGGGTGGGGAGCAGTTTCGTAAAGGAAAACATTCATTTTCGGTTCTTCATGTTCTTTTCATCTATTTTTTTTTATTTGTAAAAAATCAATTAAAAAAATCACTGCACATGTGCGAAATCACCACCAGACCATTCTACGCATTCTCAGTCCTTTTCCAAAACGGTGCCAGCAGCATTGGTGCCATTTTGGAAAATGGCATCCGGTCTCTGCATGTGCTAAAAGGCTGCCACATATACGCAGACTGGCTGCCCTTTTAAAAAATGGTGCTGATGCTGCCAATGCCATTTTGGGAAAGGGAACACATGCATTGAACAACCCTGGTGGCCATTTTGCGCATGTGAGGATTTTTTTTTTAATAATAAAAACAGACACTTTTTTCTTAATTTTCACCCAGTTCGTTACCCTGGCCTGTCGGTTTCATATTTTAAATACTAAAACAAATGGGCCATCATTCACGTTAGTAATTTTAAAAAAACAAACAAACCAATCGCACACCCCTCCCCAGCAGCATGTCCAGAGTCTCCCTGCAAACTCTTTGCAGCCTTCTGTCAACAAGCAAGTTCAACAATTCTAAGGGCGTGCACCACGATGTCTTTCATTTTCATTATTAAAAACTCATTTTCGTTACCATTATTAACAACATTTCATTTTTCGTTGTCAGTGTCCGTATCAGAATCGATTCCATACAACAACAAAGATTTTTTGTGTGTGTCCGTTGTGGACTGCCACCAGTGGCAGAAGTGCCAGCAGACACCTGCCTCTCCCTTTCTCATTATAATGCAGTAGTAACTGCACAATGGCAATATGAAAAATTACTAATATGTACGTTTAACCTACACCTAATAACCTATACTATATGCAATATATTCCTATCTATCTATCTATCTATCTATCTATCTATCTATCTCTATTTTTTATTTTTATTTTATCAAAAATGTATACCATCTTCTTCTGCTCATAGCACCTCGAGGCGACTAACAATCAGCAAAACAAAAATACAAAATACAATAATAAATAGATTAAAAACATTAATAAAATATTGATCAAACAGTGCACACTGTGCAATTAAGACCGGGGGGAATAATCAACCCCTAGTCCCTAGCCCTCCCCCACCTATCACCCATCCCCACCCATCCCTGCACCCATCCCCCCTCCCAGATCTTGCATTTTCATTGAAAGGAAGGGAGGTCTGGACCTAACTGGGCATTTAGTGGAAAGGATTTCAACAGCCTAGATTCAGCCACCAAGAACACCCTCTTCAGGTTTACCCCCCAGGATACCCAGAGGACCTTCAGAAAGGTACCTTGGCTAACTGCAAGGGCTGCTTCAATGTCCAGGGTGTGAGCAGGTCCTGCAGGTAAGCAGGGCTCAGGCTGTTTAGGGCTTTATAGGTCAAAACGAACACCTTGAATTGGGCCCAGAAAACTATAGGCAGCCAGTGCAGAGAACGAAGCATCGGTGTAATGTGCTCACAGTGACCCGTCCACATAAGAAGGCGGGTATCAGCATTCTGCACCAGCTGAAATTTCTGGGCTATCACTATGGGTAGCCCCATGAAGAGCGTGTTACAATAGTCTAGTCTCGACGTAATGAAAGCATGGATGATAGTGGCCAGTTCGGAGTCTGAGATATACAGCAGAAGCCGTCACACCAGATGTAATTGGCAAAATGTGCTCCTCACCATAGTGTCCACCTGCACACCCAGGCAGATCCAGGCATCGAGGAGCACTCCCAGCCTATAAACCTGGGGGCCCAATGGGGGAAGAACCCCATCAATAACAGAGGATGTCACACCCATTGCCTTATCCACTAGCATCACCTTCATCTTGTTGGGATTCAGCTTCAGTCAGCTTACCCTCATCCAGTCCCCCACAGCTGTTAAGCATTGGGAAAGCTCCGATGCTGTGGGGTCTGTGTTGGATGAAAACAAGAGGTAGAGTTGGGTGTCATAAGAATATTAATAGATCTAATTTATCTATCCAACTAGCTATATACAACTAATATATCTAATTATAATATGGACGCGGGAGACAGACAGGGGAAGGGGAAAGGAAAAAAACAAACCTATTGGTTATATCTAACTTATGTCTGTCTGTCTATACTGGCAGAGAGAGACGGGGGAAGGGAAAAGGTAAAATAAAGGGTATAAGAAAAGGTAAGGTATGACACTGAGGGCTGGGGAAGATTTTTAGTGCAAGCACCAGAGTTCTGTAAATATAACCTGACACAGCAAGAGCTAACACAGAACAAGAGTCAAACAGCCTGGTCCTGCAATATAAAGGGCTGTAGTACCCTCCCTAGAGCCCCCATGATTGGTTCTGGGAGGCAGGAGGCATTGAGCAACCATAGGGTGCCATTCAGCTGCCTGGGACCTGTTTGTGCTACTCATTAGCCAGTGACTACATCCATCAGGTCCTTCACCTCCCAGTTCAAGAGTTCAACACTGTTTCCCTCCCAAATGGCTCCGAGATGTCTGCTCCCTTCTTCCCTCTCCACATTTCCCCTCCAAAACAACTGCCAGGAAATAACAAAAAACTAAAGTAATTATTGATTTTGTTATTATTTATTTTTGTTATCGTTGTTGAAATAACAATAATGAAAATGAAGAATTTCATTATCATTAGCAATATAACAAAAATGAAGTGCACACCCCTAGCCAATCTCCCCCCCCCCCCAAATCACTTGGCAGGACCACGGCTGCTCTTCATATGGTTCACCTCTCTTCTGGATTGGCTAAGGAAACTACCCTTTAGCAACCTTGCTACACCTGTGTCTGCATCGTATTAACTACCTTAGCTTGCAGCTTCTGTTTGCACAGGTGTTGGCTCCGCTTGGCTGCAGAGTTTCTATTATTAGAATGCTAGTGCAGTCACTCTTCTACAAGAGGAAAAGAACAGTAAGTTTCCTTGTTTCACGAATGAAGGTGAATGACCTGTTTTCAACAGAAACAGCATTCACCATGATTTGTCATTTCAGGCCTACTCACCCCCCTGAGCACACATTCCTCTATTTAAGAATACATTCATCTATTTTCTAGAGTCCAACTATCTCCACCTCTTTCACCACCCAAGGGCTTTTTTTGCTTGTATAATTTATGTTGATGTTTCCTTTCAGCTCCCTTGGTCACTAGGGCAACGTGAGTGAAAATCCAAAATGAAATACAAGAAGAAGAAGAAGAAGAAGAAGAAGAAGTTATCAAATAAAATGGAAACAAATGGCTGTCATCATCTTTTTCATTCCAAAATAAACAAACGGGGAATTCAATGAAAATGTCACTTCTGGTGACCACTCCTCTGACTGAACTCACCCAATCCTCTGCCCAGCCTACGAAGGTATACTGGTTCCCCACAGCTGTGACAGACTGTCACGGTTGCCACTTGGGGCCGTGCCCGGGGGGGGATGCTGGGGATGCACACCTCCCCATTTCGCCACTGACAAGCAAGGCGGGGCCCTTTCGCTTACCCTAGATGCTGCAGAGGATCCAGCCATCCCAGGACGCCAGTGGGTTGCTGAGGCAACCCCAGAAGTAGAGTCAGGCCTCTCCTCCTTTACCGCAGATGAGGTAACGGCCCCACCAACACTGCGCTGCTCCGCGTGACTGCAGGAACAAAGGGGGGCAGGGCATGGCAGTTAAAACCCCGGCGCTGTGAGGCATACAGCACCAGTAATCCTGAGTGGAGAGACTGGCCCCAGCAAGAGCTGAGCTAAGTGTTGTGGATATCTTTGGACCTACGTGTGACTGAGAGTGTGTGAGTACCCTAATCCCCTTCCCCTGGTCTACGTGTGAGTGTGGGTGTGCTGCGAGTGTGGAGTGAGACCCCTTCCCCCTCCCTGGGCTGTGCCTCCCTTTACTCTGCCCGACTGAGAGTCCTTCCCTTCTCCCTTCCCCCATTCCGGGTCCCCCTTCCTGCACCTCCCCCCCTTCCGCACCAAGTGTACCTCCCTCTGTGGACTGTAGTGGGTTGTGTAAGCGCAGGTTATCCGCCTGCGGGTTCTGCTCAGTGCCTAATGATGATAGTGGCCTGATCTCATTGGGATCAATAGGCCTCCTATCCTGATGCACATTCGTTACCAAGGGCCTTCTGCTGAGCAGGTCCCAGGTGCTCCCTGTTGCCTCGGGATCCATGTCCCATCCACCTCATCCGATTCCCCCCTTCCCTGTGACACAGACAGACAGAAAGAGACCCCCCCCCTCTCCACTTCTTCCTTCCCGCCACAGTCTGATTGTCCAGTATTGGTACACGGTAAATGGTAAACAGAAATTTGGTAGATCAGGACAGTAACTCGTGGTATTTTGAGAATCGAGAAATCATATCAGTATTCGTAAATTATCAGGAAATTGATCCTATTTCCTGATATGGCAAAATTACTCACAAGTAGAAATTTAGCTGCTCGTTTCAACCCCAGATATAGCGTGGCCATCCGAACATTGTGTTTTTTTATTTGAATAGTGATAACCTACTCCTAGGGGACCTTTTCTTTCAAAAATGTATCATCCTTTTCAAATGCCTTTGTGAAACACCTCTACAATGAAGTGTGGTAGCGAAGCTATGGAGATTCCCTGCAGGGTCAGAGTGGGAAGATGTGACCAGGAGTAGGGCTGATGCGGCAGCAGCTTTTACCGTGCCGCGATTCCGTTCCGCGAAATGAAAGCCTCTGCCATGCCGTTCCACTAATTGCGGAAACACTGTTTCCGCCGGAAATAGCTACCGCTGCGATATTCTGCTACAGCCCTAACCAGGAGTGGAGGTGGAACAAGATTAAAGGCCCAAGAGTGGAGTTATCACTGTGGAGGGGAGTCACTGTTCCAAGGGGGGAGGGGGAGCTGTTGCTGCTGCACCATGATGTTTCTTAGGGTGTTTTGTAGTCCCTTATTTATTTATTTATTTGAAATTTTATGCCACCCTTTCCACAGAGGCTCAAGCTAGTTTACAGTCTATAAAACAATAAAATCCGTACAATAAAAACTCCCACCCTCACCTCAAAACACCTTCCTCCACATCCCTACCCCAAAACCCAAACAATCCCTATGCCCACCTCCAAATACTTTCTCAACTTTTTTTTTACAGCACCTCCGGATGACACTTAGGCCAGGACTCCAGTGAACCTCCTGGGAAAGGGAGTTCTACAAAATGAGAACAGCAACCAAGCACACCGTCCTGCGCAACCACATCCCAGTGACAAGGGTAATGGCTGGAATCCTCAAGAGAACACCCCATCCGGCTGAACAGGCCACAATCGGACATGGTAGGGCAGGCAGACTTTTAGTCACCCTCCCCCCATGAATTCTCCCACCTACTGTAGGAGCTCCCTGCATTATCACCACCACCACCACCACTGTACCTGAGGAGTCGCGGTTGCTAGCACCTTGAGCCTCAGGATCATGTATTATCATTAATCCTTTACCTCAGCTGAATCATGGGGAACACAGTTGCCCTCAGCCCACCAGTCAGCACCTATCTCTAGGTTGGAACATGGGCTGAGGCCTGCTCCTCCTACTGTCTCTGATGCTTTCTGAAGTCTCTTCCACCTCCTGCTTTCACTCTTGTCCTTGCCACATTCTTGGCTCTCTCTCCTGTGCTCTCAACCAGGATGCCTGATGCCATCCACCACAGAGTTATCAGAATGGGTGGGCCCCCATCAGTTGACCATGGGGTATTCACTTCCACCTGAGTCTGAAGGAGAGTCTGAAAGGGAAGGTCTTGGAAGCCTCAGAAGAGTGGTTTCCTTGAAGCAGAGAGTGAGAGGTGATCTGCTTGCAGTGGTGGGCCCCTACCCCTGATTCCCCCCCCCCTTCAAGTGATCCCTTGTTCCCAGCATAACTTCCCCAATGGTCCATTCCATTCAGAGTAGAATTTGAAACTAGCCCTACAATACCACTGTACTGAATTTTCAGTGCAATCCATACAACTTTGAGGTTTCAATATTATAATAACTTGACATCGTTAAAATTTAATACTTTGGACATTTTACCGTACAGAACGCACCTTGCAGGCAGTTACTGTCAGTTTCATTCCATTGGTAGTTCTAGGAGCACTTAGAATCATAGAATATTAAAGCTGCAAGGGTTTGGGAGGTCATCTAGTCCAACCCCCTGCTTGAATGCAGGAGGACTACAACATCCTTGCTACACCATCCTTGAGAGATGACTGTCCAGCCTCTTAATCACCAGTGATCGAGAGCCTACGACCTCTCCAGGCAATTGTTCAGTTGGCACACAGATCTTACACTAGGGAAATACGTCCTGCTATCTAAATAAAGCCTCTTGTTTCAGTCATGTCCTCTGTATTTATTTATTTATTTATATACATATTTTAAAAATTATCCCACCCCTCCTGCCCACAGGGCAGCCCTTGGTGGTGAACAACCAATATAAAAACAATAAAATCATAAAACAATTAGAACAGTTAAAAATTCCACATATATGCGGGTGGGGGGGATTCCCTCCCCCCCAAACCCACCCATCCACCCCTACCCATCACCAAAGACCTAGCGGAACAGCCAGGTCTTACATAAATGTCAAAATAACAGGAGAGTGGGGGCCAACCGAGCCTCCTCTGGGAGCGAATTCCACAGCACAGGGGTGGCCACCAAAAAAGATCTAACATCTGTGGCCACCCACCTCACCCGGGGAACCTCCAAAAAGGCTCCCACAGATTATCTCAAAGGTCACACGGGCACATAGGGAGTGAGGCGGTCTCGCAGATAAGTAGGGCCCAGACTGTGAAGGGCTTTAAAGGTTAAAACCAGCACCTTGAACCTGGTCCGGTGCTTTATAGGCAGTCAGTGCAGAGCCCGGAGCACTGGTGTCATGTGCTCCCCGTGGCCCGTCCCCGTAAGGAGATGGGCTGCGGCATTCTGCACCAGCTGCAGCCTCCAGACCAACTTCTTGGGCAGCCCCACGTGGAGTGCATTGCAGTAATCCAACCTCGAGTTGATGGATGACAGTGGCGAGGTCGGAGTCTGGAATCAAAGCCACTGGACAAGATGTAACTGCCAAAATGCACTCCCCGCCACAGCCACAACCTGAGATTCCAAGCTGAGCCATTAATCAAGGATCACACCCAGACTTCACACTTTAGAAACCATGGGAGGGCGAACCCCCCCAACAAGAGGATATTTAGCCACCCTCAGACCTCCCAAGCCCTAGTCCACCAACATCACTTCCATCTTATCAGGATTCAATTGCAGTTGCCTCAACCTCATCCAAGCCCCCACAGCTGGCAGGCATTGGGAAAATAAGGAGACTGCGTGACCTGGGTCAGTAGAAAAAGAGAGGTAGAGCTGAGTGTCGTCAGCATACTGATGACACTGCATGCCCAGAAACCTTCTCATGATCTCCCCTAATGGCTGTATATAGATGTTAAACAAGAGGGGGAACAGAATGTCACCCTGCGGGACCCCACCCATGAGGTCCCGGGGGGGAAGATGTACACTCCCCCAAGACCACCTGGTGAGTTCTCCCATCCAGGAATGAACGAAACCAGTCCATGACCATTCCACCACTCCCGGCACAGTCCCACAGGTGGGTTACCAACACCTCATGGTCAACAGTGTCGAATGCAGTCGACAGGTCTAGCAGGACCAACAGGGTCTGATGACCCTGGTCCAATGCCAGATGGAGATCATTGACTAAGGTCAGCAATTCAGTCTCCGTACTGTAACGAGGCTGAAAACCAGACTGAGAGGGATCAAGGAAACCGGTGAGGTCCAAAGGTTACTGGAGCTGCTGTGCCACAGCCCATTCAATAACCTTCCCTAGAAAGAGAAGGTTAGAGACTGGCCAATAACTGGCAGGAGCATCAATGTCAAGAGAGGGTTTCTTAAGCAGGGGCCTAATCACAGCCTCTTTCCGGTACCCTCCCCTCCCGCAGAGTGGCACTAACCACCCCAGCCAGCAATGGCCATAACATCTCCTGACTGGCTTTCACCAGCCAGGATAGGCATGGATCTTATTCACAAGTAGTGGCATGAACAGATCCCAACAAGGACTCCACATCAGCAGGTGATACCATCTGAAACTGATCCCACAAAACAGTACAGGACGGTGCCTCCATAACCCCAGGATGATCCTCTGCAATAACTGGTACTGAAGTCATGGAGGATGTGAGCGATCTTATCCACAAACTACTAAATAAACTGGTCACAGCGGTCACTGGATTACTCCAGGTCCCGGTGGAGGCAGGCAGGACTGACCAAGCCTTTCAGCACCTGGAAAAGCTCAGCTGGACATGACTTTGCAAATGCTATGAGGGCAGCAAAAAACTGCTTCTTTGCTGCCTGCACCACCACAGCATAGGCCTTTAAACTGCTCTTATGCTGCAATCGATCGTACTCATCATGAGTCCGGTGCCACCTTCACTCTAACCACCTACTCTCTCACTTCAAACACCGCAGGCCCTCAGTAAACCAAGGAGACCTGCGGGAGACTCGTGAGGGCAGTGGACACCTAGGAGCCACTCTATCAATGGGCTCAGCCAACAAGACATTCCAGAAGGCTACAAGATAATCGACAGAACGGGTGTCGAGGTCAAGGGGAAAATCCCCCAGAGCATTCCGAAACCGATCTGGTCCATAAATCTCAGGGGGCGGACCAATCTATTAGGTCCTGCACCCTGTTGGGGGCTGACATGCACCAGGATGCACGCCTTAAGGAGGTAATGGTCAGACCATGGCAAAGGCTCCACCCCCCTAATACCTACTAACAGATCCCCTGCCTCAAGGCCAGTGCAAAAAACCAAATCCATCATGTGTCCCTCCTCATGTGTGGGGTGTCAGATGACTTGGAACAGGGCCATGGTTGTCATGGAGGCCATTAGCTCATGCCTTGCTCCTCGAAGATCGGCATCAGCATGGATATTAAAATCCCCCAGGACCACTAATCTAGGGGTCCGGAGGATCACGCACCAGATCAGCAAGAGCATGTAGGGATGCCACTGGGAAGTTGGGTGCAAGGTACACCAGCAGCACCCCTAATCTGTGCTGTGCCAAATCCAACACAAGATGGAGACACTCCACACCTGGTGACGCTTGCACCAGATACCTCCGAAAAGACAATGCATTCTTAACAAAAATAACTACACTCCCCCTCCCCCCTTCCCCCAATCCCTTCATCCGAGGCTGATGCTGCACAGAGAACACAGCTGGAACAAGGTTGGCCAAGATAGGACCCAACTCATTGTCCAGCCAGGTCTCTGTAATACACACGAGGTTGGCGTCCCACTCCGGGATGAACTCCCGGATGGTAGATGATTTATTGACAACCGACCTCATGTTCAGCAGCACCAAACCAAGGCCTAGGGTCTCCTGAATCTCGACCCACAACCCACTCGCATGGGGGTCTGTGAGAGGAACGAGCACAAAGCATCACTCCCTCCTCACAGATGGACCATATCTCCCCCTTGGACCATATCTCCCCCAGCCTATATAGACCCCGATGGCTGTGGAACCCCATCCCTTCTCAGAGAACCCCATTAGACACCCACCCTCCATAGGATTTCCGGACAGGCCCGCGAGAGGGACCCCCCAACCCCCCCGCCTGGCTCTGACACCAGCAGGCAACCCTCCCCCACAGAGGGACATCCCCGCTCAAACCAGGGACTCCCCTCCACACCTCCCCCTTCTGACACAAGGGGGAGGCCAACAATCCCACCACCACCCCAAAACCGCTCCAACAGCACACTCCCAACCCCTCTAACTAACCCCCACACCACCACCTGCCCCAAACTACCCAACCCACTAACCAATCTTTTACACACACACCCCATTACAGATCCCCACAAAACAAATATAGTGCCCCGGCCCACGGTGCATGGTCCGCAGCGCCCACTGGATCCGGGCCACTTCTCTATGGACACCTCCATATGTAAAGACTCATAGATGCCTCCACCGCCTCCGTCCACCAATGGCTCTTCAGCCGAGGGCAGCTCCCCTTTATTCTGGTAGTTATTTGGGGGGAGGAGAAGAGAGTCACAGAGATGCAAGGGATCCTAGGCAGCTTGTGCAGCTGCAGCCAATTCTTGTCAGGATCCACTGCCCAGCCCCAACTGTGCAACAGTTGCTTGTCACCTTCTTGGTGTCAGCCCTTGAGATATTTTAATCCTGGGATATTTCAGGGAATAGCAAAAGATGTAAATCCAAATAATAAAATTAAAGAAATGATCTGGAACTGAATCAAAACATTAGCTGCGCTCACATTACGTGGATCCCTATTGTGGGCAAATGGAGCCCCGTGGATCCTGCATGCATCCGCGTGCTCATGCAGGATCCACAGGGTTTGGGATTAGTTGGATAGGTGGATTGAATCCAACTAATCCTGAAGCAGAATCAAGCCAATATACAGAGCTGAAATGAGTACCAGCCAAACGAGAAAATGTGTCATATCCTATGACCTGAAATAAACAAACAATACTGTGCAATGTTTCATCAACTATTCACAATTTTGGTATGTTTAGTTTGTCCTAGAATTCAAATGAATATCCACAAAAAGATGGTATGGCCATTGAATTTTCAGTACTCGAATCAACTGAATAATATTGGGTACTCACTGTCGCTCTGGTCTTTCAATCTTCTGGGTTTACAAGTCCACAAGTAACTTCTGGATGTATTCTTCACACACACTGCCCTGAGCCAGTTTCTGGATGCATTCTTCACACAAACGCTGCCCTGAGACAGCCTAAAGTAGCCGCAGCTGTAGATGTGAGGGGCTGCCATGGAAACCAAGTGACCACAGCTGCCTGGAGCAAAGCAGATAACCAGGAGAACTTTTTACACACAAACGTTCTGGGAGAAGTTCTATGCCGAACTTCAAATAGCCAGCTGTTTAAGATCTGGGTGAGTGATTTAGACACACAAAAAGTTCAGATTGTAACAACAAACATGCAGGAGAAATGTGTGTGTAAAAACACCCAGTGTCTCGGAATATCCTGGAATGTCAGCTTCTGGTCCCAGAATATTGACTCCTGGTCCAGATATTTTTGGTTTCCCATCCCAATTTTTAAGTTTGTCTTCCTAATTTTTCAATCGGTAACCAGAAAAATCAGTCAGTTGGTACCAGAAATGATCAACTGTTCAAGTATCTGAGTCCTCAATTGTTGACCAGATAGCCTGTCGAATACTCAACATGGCACTTGAAAATGCAGGTATCACCCACTGGTACCAAACTAGGTATCTGTTTCAGCTCTAGTTTGTCAGATCCATTCGATTTGTCCTTTTCAGCCATTTCCGGTGTTTATGGTTCATTGTCCACCCCTTTTATTCATTGTTCTTTGTGAAACCAAACTGGAAGCAGATGAAACAAATTCAACAAATGATCCAGATAAACAGAATGAACTGGAAAAATCGGTTGCTCAAATGTTTTGATGAATGTCATTTGGGATGACTATAACCTGCTCATAATTGGGGGCGGGGGGTGAGTGGGTGGGTGGATATGCTAGCAGTTATCCTGCTGTTCATTTCACCTCTGATAAATACTGTTTGTTTTCATTGTGTTTGCTTGCCTGAGAGAACTCAGTGATGCTTTGAGATCCGTGGATAGAAGGTGCTATATAAATCTACAATACTTTTATTATTTGAGGCACTAGAGGGACATCAGGCTAGAACACAAAAGCCTCAAGCAGCCAAAGTGATATGTGGGCTAATCACAAAAGAGCCTTTATGTACAATTCAGCTGTTTAATATTGATAGGAGGCTATTGGGAGGGGGTGGGGGGGTTGTAATCAGAGTTTCTCCTTCCAACTATACTGTCTGCTGCAGCATCTCCACAGAGGTTTTAAGTTCAGAAGATTTTTGCTGGTGTCATATTTGCCCATGGAAACATCCAGACTGGGAGGCAAAGCAAAACCGTCTGGAAATATAACTTTTATTTATGCTAAACAATTCACTTGATTTACAGCCTCCCACAATTGCTTTCTAGACAATAGACATTTCAGTGCACTTTGCATGATGGGATGTCATTCCTCTAGCAATCTGGCATGTTGAGAAGCCGCAGTCTTTTGCTGAGGGCCATACATTTCCCCATAGTCCCAGAGAAGACCTATTGCCTTCATCATAGAGATGACTGCTTATTACAAGTCTCAGTGGCCTAGATGGAGGCACTCTCCTTTGAGCCTCAACTTCATTTGGGTGTACAGAGGAGGAAAAAGGACGATATAGAAAGTGGGAACAAACCCCCTGTTCAGCTTTGCATCCTGTTCAGCTCTGCATACTATTCCATATCTGGCTCCATATCATGGTACCTAATGTATCAGATAACTGGTTAGATGCCGATTGATATCCTGTTTAGTATCCGCTGGTCAAATGGTTAACCGCATTACTGTTCACCACATTACCTCTGAATAGCCATTTGACCATTTTTTAAAAATTCCCTCTCGCTGTCTTGATTGGCCCAGTTATCAGTAAGGGGTAATGTTGCAAACCGTAATTCAGCAAATGGTAATCAGTAAATGGTAGAGGTGGGACCCCGCGCCCATTACCGGCTACCGGATTTACCGGTTACCGGTTCTCCGAAAACCGGATTCCCGGATTAAATCCGGTATACCGGTACCGGATTTATTTCATTGAGTTCAATGGGGCACTGTGTCCCCATTGAAATCAATGAAATAAATAGTCTACAATTAATTCCTCCCCCCTCCCCCTCCCA
>QEPC01004157.1:212524-243110 GCA_003113815.1 Sphenodon punctatus | reverse complement strand
GGGGGGGGTGATTTTTAATCCCCCACCTTTTATTTACTCATGATTATATGTTGCCCTGTTTTATATGTTTTATATTTGTATTTTAAAGATTTTAAATTGTTTTATTGTTGTAAACCGCCCCGAGCTGCATTGCAGGATGGGGCGGTATAAAAATCTATTAAATAAATAAATAAATAAATAAATAAAAACACATTTATGGCTGTACCTTTTTTGTTTTTCATTATATTTGGCTGATACTCTGAGGGATTATACCTCTAATGGAAGGCATTATGTGTACCAAATTCCAAAAAGATTGGATAAAAGAATCCAATTTTGACTGTAACATCGGGTATTTTCAGACGTTACGAGATCACAGTCAACCACAGTCAACCACGCTCAAACCCACAGCTGGTCCAAAACGCCATGAACATCTTTTTGGTGGCCACCAGATGTTCACCACAGTGAATACCCACATGGGGTCAATGTCAACAACGCTTCCCGGGCTCCCTGCGGGATGGGCTCCGAAAGCGTGGCCAAAGTGATTCCTGCTGGGAAAAAACAAAACGGCAATCACCGGTCGGGATCAAAGAAAATGATTGCCAGATGGGGTCAAAGCACGCAGCGTCGCTGCCAGGAAAATGGCAACAACAGAGACTGGGGAGGGAGATTTAAAGAGCAATCCGCAACAGGGAAACGTGGCGGGATGGAGGGAGGAGGAGGAGGAAAGCAGCAGGAGAGAGAGCGAGGGACAAGGAGGAGGCAGTGGCAATAGTAGATGGAGCGCAGGCAGAGGGGGAGAGGAGGAGGTGGGGTCATGCTGCACATGGAGGTGGTGGAGGGACAGCAGCAGGAGCTGCAGGTGCAGCTGGGACAGGCTGCCCTGGGGACATCTGCCGGACCAAGGGAGGAGGCACCCAGGAAATGGGCAAGGGAATCCATGGGGAGGGGAACAGGGAGCACAGGGGCAGGGAGGGGACCCGGCACGCAGGGAGGGGGGGCAGGGGAGGCCTGGAGGGGGCAGAATGGAACCCAAGCAGTAAACCCCCTCTCCGTGCTGCCCACAGACATGCAAATGAGCCCAGGCAGATGAGCGCCTGGAGGACACAGACCCAGCCCGGCCAGAGGAGGAGGAGGTGGACGAGAAGGACGAGGAGGAACCACAGAGGAGAAGGGGGAGATGGGCCTACCACCAAGGGGGTCAGTGGGGGCTGTGGGAGACCCTGGACATTATACGGATCTGGGGGACCATGGAGTACCAGCTGTACCGAGGCATAGTGAGGGACATGGAGGCAGCAGGGCACCACCGGACCATCAGGCAGTGCCACTCAAAGGCCAAAGAACTCAAGAGGGGGGTACAAGGCCATCCAGGAAAATAACGCGTGGTCTGGCCACGGAGCCCAAACCACCCCCTTCTATGATGCCCTGGACCGCATCCTTCATATGAAGGAGTCCATCATTTCCCCATGCCTAGTGTGGTGTGCTGTGGTCCAGGGCATGGAATGGACCGGGGTACACCCCCCTTGCCACCCCAAAAGAAGGCACCAGCTCCAGGGCCCCAGAAACCCAGGAGGAATGCCCCAGGACCTCCGGCACCAGCAGCCCCCCCAGACAGCAGGCCCAACAGTCAGCCCCCCCAGGCTGGGCAGGCGGAGTCCAAGGCTGGCACCCTCATTACTCTCAGCCAGTGGTCACGGGGGGAACACTCCTGCACGGAGGGGCCAGCCTCAGAGGTATCGGAGACCAACATAGAGGATAAGCAAGCAGGGGGGAGGGCCAGGCCCAGGGGGCAGGGGGGAGACACAGGCCGGAGCCAGCCCCAGGGGCCCTGCAAATGTCGGGATGGGGGCCTGAGGCCCCCCTGGCCCCCAGGCACCCCTCCACCAACCTCCCCATCATGCACCCACAGGGCACAGGACACCCCGGCAACGGAGCCGGGCGTCCAAGGAGGGGGGTGCCCAGGAACCCAGGCAGCAGCAGGAGCCAACAGGTGAGGCACACCGGAAGAGGGAGGTCCAGGGGGGAACGAGTCTGGGAGAGAAACCTTGCTGGTCCTCCGAGACCCAGACAAGACTGAGATCTTTGAGACCACTGTCCCTGGTGCTGTCTCTGGTACTAATTTCATGTGAAAGCATGAACTGCAGCATCTGGGGTTCCAGGATGGGGTACCCCAATGCCCAGCCCTTTTGGGACCTGAATTCCTGGAACTCGGAGTAGGCCTTCTCTAGGGTTGTATCGAATAGTACTTCTGAGTACTTTGGCCATTTTCTGAAGTTCTGTGTAATCGGTCCAGGTACTTGGTGGTACTTAGGAGCTTTTTCTGAGGACCCAGAATTTGGAAATTGGAATTCCGGACCTTGGAAATACTCTGAACTTTGGAACTTCGGAAGTCGGAAACACAGAAACTCGGAACTACTTGGCTCCAAGTTGAGCCATATCAGCAGCCATAACAAACACACACAAGAAACCAGATATCCCCTCACAAAGAAAGCCTCCATTGTGTGTGCCCAGACCACATATGCAAAGCAAGCCCCCTTCCAAACACCATATTAACTGAAAAGAAACTACAAAGTATTCCCCCAGTGCCCCAGCTGGTCACATCTTATCAAAGTTCTTGTACCCACAGCCAAAGCACTACCCAGAAAATCAGGCTAGCAAGAGTGGGAAAATTTCTCAAGAAGACAACCCCACAAAAGTGCAACTGCATACAAATATCCCCACAAAGCCAACATTGTGTGTACCCACAGCATGGTCCACCATCAGCAGAGAGTGCACCCAATTTAAAATCATTATGTCAACCAAGCAGTGAACAGAAAAGCAAACTAGCAAAAGTAGGACTGTAGGACATTCACTGAAGAAAAATACAACAACCCCAGAAAACTGAGAAATCCCACCAAAACTCAGTTAGCCCAGCAGACAAAATTACAACACCCACATGAATGAAAGCAAACATTCACACACACCCACTTATATTTTTAAAAGGCATGGAATTGGTGTGGTCTGGTGCTGGTAACTTGAACAGACCAGGCAAGGGGAGCCAGGCAGAGAGATCCCTCTGGCCTCATGGTGCCAAGCAGTGTGAATAGCAGTGGCACAGGCTTATTTTTTTTTTAAAAGGCATGGCATTGGTGTGGTGTGCTGAACTTGAACAGCCCGGGCAAAGGGAAGTGGAGCCAGACCAAGAGATTGCTCTGCCTTATGGTGCCAACAGCCAAGCAGCAGGAAGCAGCAATGTAGCACCTAATTATTATTATTTTAAAAAAAACATGGCATGGGGATCGATAACTCCTATACCCGGGAGATAAGTAACCTCCTTGGCTCCTACCAAATATGGCAGAAAGTGTCATTTCCAGAAGCTCAAATCCGGTCATGCATGCAGTGGCAGCAGTATTCAATGGAAGCTTACAAAGTTTTCCTGTGAATGACCTTGGTCCTCGGAACTTCAGAACCCTAAAATTCTGATCCAACGACTGGAATTTTCGATTAATTCTGAAGTTTTCAGAGGACCAAGTTTCAGACCTAGCCTTCTCATACACGGCCCTGGTTCTGGGGCCTAAGGAATCCCGCACTGCCTGGAAAGGTTCTACTGTCCAAGGCTCCACGTGTCTCCTGGGAATGAATCTGGACTCTCCCTGGCTCCTTGTGCGAGAAGGTGTAATCAGTCTGTCTGGAATTGAGAAAGAACATTAGATATGCCATTGTTAATAACGGGTACATGTTTGGCTATAAACAAGATGTTGTTTCTCAAGCAAGTTAAAGCAAATACCCTGACCCCAATCGCATAACCCTTTCTGACTTGGATGACATTTTATTGATAACATGTACCACCATCATGTTATTGCACCAGAACAATACTCTGTTGTTCGCACATTTGTCTCCCCATATATGGACAGCGACCACTGTTGGGAAGAGTTACAGAAATTTAAGGTCTTTAGTTATCCCTGTCTCCACTCACTCCCATGAAGTAGATCCAAAATCCTAGCATGCCTGCCACGTCGGTTTGAATCTGAAGCTCCGCCTTCAAAAGGAGCTGTTGTCTCCAGAAACTAGCATCATTGTACTGTTATATAAAGGTTTTCCATAGAGTCAAATCCTCCCGCATCTCCTTAGGCACTCGGATGTGGTGTTGTAAGGGACAGTCGTTCCCTGTCTGCGCAAACAGGCAGGACATGAAGGGTCTCCCCAGAGCAACAACTTGACAAGCAAAATTCAGCTTCCCAGGAATGACTGCATCCTTCCTACCGTACCTTTATGAGCCACCTTGCAGGAGGCCACCTCACTCCTGAGTGCCTGAAGCTTGTCACCTGGGAGGTGTGATAGAGAATTTACTGTTTCCATTTTGTTGTCTGGCTAGGTTAGCTTGGTCATTGGGCCTTTGTTTTTTTTCAGGGGCCAGAAACTCTAGTTGCCTGGCCATTTCCTGAACGGTACCAAGCAGATAGCTGCAGTTGGAGGTGTCTGTCCTTCCTGAGAACAGGAAATCATTCAAATAATGGGTGACTTGGCTCCGCCCAGCTAGCTGGTGCACCACGCACACTGGCTGGCCCCATGCACTGTTTTTGCCTGCCCCATGACCCCCACTTAGTATGTGGGGGGTTGGCCTTGCAGCCTTCATTGTCCCATGATTTGTTCGGGTGGGGGTGTGTGAGGCAGGCCTAAAGCCTGTCAGTTGATTGCCCTTGGGAGTGGAGGTGGGGGGGCGTCCACTGATTGGCCCCACTGCTTTTTAGACCTGCTCCGTGACACTCCCTAAGCACTGTGGGGAGGACAGGTGGGCCTTGCCACCTTCGAAATTCCCCGGTTTGTTCATGGGGGGAGGTGGGTGGTTAGACTGTATCACCGAGCTGGCCACTGCCTGGGACACTGCCCAGAATTCACAGCTATGAGCCTAATGCTGCATTTTCCTACCCTTCTGCCAATTGGTCAGTTGTAGGAGGAACTGATCCCGGCCTCCCACTGAAGGAGTTTAAAGCCATGCATCCTGCCTGTCCGCTTGCCCCCAGCCAAATGCTGCAAGTGGGGCAAGGCTAACAAAATGGCATCTGGAAACAAACTGCTTCTCACATGGCTTCCCTTCGTGCCTTGTGCTGCGTTGCCCGGATTCACAGTTGCCTGTCTTCTAGTGGCTACCTTCCCCATCGTGTGCTCTTCCTCCTGGAAGGGGTAGGTAGTTCCAACCCCCCCCTGCTATTATGGGGCAGAGGGTAAATTTACAAAATATTAAATTTACTGAAGCACCGTTTACAAAATACTGAAACAACTGAAATATGAAACACAAAAAATAAAACAAAATATTTGAAACTTCAATTGAAAATACTAGAATATATCACTAGGGCTGTAGCGGAATATCGCAGCGGTAGCTATTTCCAGCGGAAACAGTGTTTCCGCAATTAGTGGAATGGCATGGCAGAGGTTTTCATTCCGCTAGTTTCATTACGCGGTTGCACGGTTCCGCTTATTTAATTCCGCTACTTAGTGGAATCATGGAAACATGACATTTTCGCTACTTCCGCAATTCCGCCAGTGCCACAAAATAGCGGAATAGCGGTTTTCTGCAATTTCCGCAATTTTTCTGCAATTTTTCCACAATTCCGCGATTTGCAGAATTCCGGTGGAATTAGCGGAATGTTCGCAGAAAAGTTGCAGTGTGGCGCGTGCAATTCCGAAATGGCGGAACGGAATCGCGGCACGGTAACAGCTGCTGCCGCATCAGCCCTATATATCACATTGTATCCACTTTGGTATTTGTGAAGGCTGGATCAAATAAGTAATTGGGGGGGATTCTTCAAAAATTCAGAGTACCCATTGAAATGAGTAAACCCATTGAATCTGAAAGTGTTATCGAAAATGAACAACTAGGTATCAAACAGTGTCTATTGGTTTTCATTCAGTCACCAATTTTGTGGCATTCATCCATTTCATTCAGTCCATTTGGGCTGTTCATTTTGCTAATTTGTTTGTCTAATTCCAGTTCTAACTACACCATTCTCATTGTTATTGGCAAAAATGACCAAAGAAACAAAGAAACAAAACCAGAAATGTCTGGAACCAGAAATAAACAAAACAAAAAATAAACAAAGGGTAATTTCAGACATAACAATACCACGGTCAATCACAGTGAACCATGGACAATCCCACGTGCAGTCAAAGAGCCATGAACGTCTGATCAGCAGCATCCACATGTTTGCTATGGTCAATCACCCTTAGGGGCCAAACCCAACCACGGTTCTGAAGGTCAGGATGGGACCATCCCTGAAATTGTGGTGAAAGTGATTCCCACCAGGAAACCACCAAATGTAACAACTGAACACCAACCACCAGGTGGAATCATAACAAATAATCCCCAGCCGTGGTGAGAGTAACAGCAAGGCAACGAGAAATGCACAGACTGGGAAGGGAGGTTTAAAGGGCACACAGCAGCAGAGGAACGTGGCGGGACAGAACAAGATGAAAGGGAGAGGAGAGTGGAGGGAGAGCGAGGCAGGGTGGAGGTGCAGGAGGGGGAGGAGGAGGAGGGGGAGGAGGTGTCAGAGGGTGGAGGAGTAGCAATAGCAGCAGCTGGAGCTGGAGCTGGCTGCCCCTGAGGGGACAACTGGACAGGGGAGGGAGGCACCCTGGAAACAGGTAAGGAGAGCAAGGGGTGCCCACACAGGGGCAGAGGGGCACAAAGCGGGATTGCCCTCTGGGAGGGGGGCAGGGAGGGGGGCCGTGGGTCAGAGGGAAACAGGATGCTAACCCCCCTCTACAACCCACAGACCCGGAAATGGGCCCGGGAGCTGGAGCCCCCGGAGGAGACCAGCGGAGGGAAGGTGGTGGAGGAACCACAGGAGGAGGGCACATGCAGGAGACACCGGTACCAGAGAGGGGGACAGCGGGTGCATAAGGAGACTCAGGACTTCATAAAGATCTGATGGTCCCTGGAGCACCAGACTGAGCTCACCATGAACAAGAGGAATGAACACATGTTCACAGCGATCATGCGGGACATGGAGGTGGTGGAGCACCACAGGACCATGGGACAATGCTGCTCCAAGGCCAAGGAACTCAAGAGGGGGAACAAGGCCATTAAAGACAACAACCGGTGGTCCGGACACGAAGCACGAACTGCCCCCTACTATGATGCCCTGGACCGCGTACTACACATTAAGGGCTCCATAGTTACCCCACAGCTCATGGGGAGTGCCATGGTCCAGGGCAGGGAATGGATTGATGTACCCCCACCTCTGGCACCCCCACATGCAGCCACCAACCCCAGGGACCCAGCCCCTCTCAAGGAATGCCCCAATACCTCGGGGAGCATCAGGCTCTCCTCACAAAGTAGCACCGGGAGCCCACAGCTGCAGTCTGACTTGGGCAGATCCGAGGCTGTCACCCTGAGCCAGTGGACCCAGAGGAATCCAAGGTGGACATAGAGGGTAGGCAAATGGCTGGGAGGGCATGCAGGCCATAGGTGGTGAACCCAGGGTGTGCCCCCCCAGGGCATGGGCCCGTTCCCGTGGCCCCCAGGAACCAGGGAAGGCAGGAAGGGGTCGGGGTGCAGGGGGGTCTGGCACAACTGACTTGGGGGCACCGGCCCCTGGTGACAGTGAGTGGAGGCTATGGTGGGATGGGAACTTGTACTGTGCAAGGGTAACACACCCCTCCATCCATTCCCCAACAGGTGCACACCTGCCCTGGCACATGGGTCATCCAGGTGAGGGGGAATGTGGGGAACTGCCACAGCAGCAGCAGGTGGAGCAAGGTGAGCAACCAGGGTGGGGGGGGCACCAAATGGGGATTCACCAAGGGCAGGGACAGCCACCCGAGGCACTGACCACCCCCCTCCCTGGTACATTCCCCCCCTGGCTCCGGGCGTTTTGGAGGAATGGGCGGGGCACAGGGCCCCCCCATGGGGAGGACCGAATCCACCCACATGCTGGGGGGCACCACAGCCACCCCCAGCACAGATGCGGGACAGGTAGTATGTGCCCGAGCCTGAATAACCATCACCAATCATTTTCCCAACAGGGCAACAGGCAGTGCCCCCCACCAGCTGAGTTCATGCCCCAGGCATAGTAGTTGCGGGCACACAGGGCATGGGCATAGCACCAGAGGGAGGATCTGGTGGAGGAAATTGTCTGGACCAGCACGGAGCAGGGGGAACGGATGATCACTGCCATCGACCACATGGAGGTGGCCACGGACAGGGCTCTGCAGCACACAGAGGCCAAGGATGATCAGCTGGTGGTAGAAATGCACCAGGAATGGAGGTGGGAGCGAAGGGAGCACATGAGGCAGATGGAGGCATTGGAGTGGTTGAACTAGACCATCGAGCGGCTGGGCAATGAGCACACCCAGATGATGGACAGGTCCCTGTACATTGGCACATCAGTGCTGCTGCATGCAGGGACCATGAGTGCCTACAGCATAGCAGCTGCTTCACCCAGAAACATACCAGCTCTAGTGCCTTAGCAGCATTCCACAGTGCTCCCACTGCCACCACCACCTCTCCAGTCACCAACATGGCCTCTGAGCCCAAGCATCCACCTCCCGGTCCCACCAGGCCTCCAGAGACAGCAGCTGCCCAGGGAGGCCACTCTGGTATCGCCGGCACTGCTGGCACCGCCGGCACCACCTCTGCTCCCCATCCCCACCACATAGGGTGGTCCGGACCCGGAGGCAGCCCAGGACATGATCGGGGAGACAGACAGCGGGGGTGAGGAGAGTTTCCAGAGCTCCACAGTGCCCACTAGGTGGCCGAGGGGGCAGCCCAAGAAAAAGCAGGGTCACGGGNGGGGATGGGGGAGGGGTGGTAGGATGGGCCAGGGAGAAGGAAGGGAGAAAGGGGAGAGGGGAGGGCACAGTGGGCACTGTATGCACATTAAACATATGTGTGAGCAACAACCACTTTATTGTCTGATTCATGGTACCTGGACGGGGGAGGATCGGATCGGATCAGCTGCGGCTCACAGACAAGTGGGACCTGCCATGGGAAGACCCCCACACGGCTGTGGGTGGGCACAGGTGCCGGTATGGCTGGTGCTTTGACATGCCTGTGCGGAAGGGGTGGGGACCTGGGGCCTGGGGGGTGTCCAGTGGCAGTCCACGAGGGGCCCCGGGGCCAGCCCAGCACACTCAGGCCCCAGGCTCACTGGCTATAAGCCTCGCCAGGGCTGCACAGATCCACTTAACATAGCAGTATTCCCACGGGTTCTCAGCATTCACATAGAGTGGCACGGGTCTCACTGGCCACTGGGGCCTGGGGAACACCAAGGCAGTCTCATCGGTCTCACATATGTTGTTCAGGACACAGCAGGCACCTATCACGAGGACCAAGGTCTCAAAAGCATAGTCCAGGAAACCTGCAAGGCATTGAACATCACCTCCACAGGTGTCCTGGTGACCAGATATGCCTCCATGAGCAAGCGGAGGAGTGGGAAGGCCGGGTCCCCCAGGATTCAGGGGGGCATCAACACCCCTTCAATCCTGGTCATATCCATGTCAGCAAAGTCCCCCTGGTACATACGGGCATAGAGGGGAGAGATGGAGAGGATCCGGACATTGTGGATGCGACCGGAGTGGCCGATGAAGATGTTCATGAACTGGCCCTGGTGGTCCACAACTTCCGAGCTGCAAGGAATGGTACACATGCCTCTTGATGTACTCGTCAGCATCCCCGGTAGGGGGTGGTGGTGAGGATCTTGATGTGTGTACCACCCACAGTACCCAGACAGTTAGGAAACCTGCCAGCCTCAAAGCCAGCCACCATGGCCTCCTGGTCCACCAGCAGGATCACTTGGCCCACTAGCATGCCCTCCATGGCCTCACAGAATTCCCAGAGGATGCCCATGATGGTGCTCAGTCCCACACTGAAGTGCTGAGACCTCACCTCCGGCCTGTCTTGAGCTTCTGCGCCAGCCCAAGTGCCTCAGCCCCCAGCTTCTTGCCCCGATGGCCATAATCCTGCCCCTGCAGAATCTCCTCAAGATTCCGATGGAGACTCTGGACCAGCGGGGTCACCTGGCTGATTGTGGCCGTGGAGGAGCAGATGGTCTCCGTCAATTCCAGGAACGGTAGCAGAATCTCCCATTCTGCCCCATTGAAGCCTGGAGGAGCCCCGCTGTCTGTGTCCTATTGCACCTGATGCAAGGCGGCTTTCTGCTCCACAAGCCACTCAAGCATCAGGAAGGCTGAATTCCACCTGGTGGAGACATCCTGCACCAACTGGTGCACTGGGCGGCCTTGCTCTGCCTGCTTGGCCCTGAGGAGTTCGATGCCCTTCACGCTGTGATTAAAGAGCCCAGACAGCTCCCTCCCCTGCTGGATCAGGGAATCTAAGGGTGCCTTCCCTTATCTCTCAAGCCCAGAGTGTCCTTGACCACCAGGTGGAGGGTGTATGCGGTGCAAGGGATGCTCATGAAGCCCCCATCGTGAATTGCTTTGAGCATATTGGCCACATTATCGGTCACCACACATCCCAGGGTGAACGGTGCACGTAGCATGACCAACTCCCCCACCACAGCGTTCAGGGCTGCCTCTATGTTCCTAGCAGTGTGCGGGCAGTCCATGACTTCCGCCTGAAGCAGGACCCACCTATACCCAGCTTCAGGACCCCTCATCCCACTGTCACATGACAACTCTGGTTCCTGCCACCAGTGCACCATCACTGCCAGGTACATGTACTGGGCTTTCCTTCTGGACCACAGGTCAGTGGTGAAATGGACCGTGGCACCCCCAGCCCCTGACAGCTGCTCCTTCACCCACTCCTTCAAAGCCCCGTACAGGGCTGGCACCACGGTAGAAATCAGGGTGGTGCGGGATGGCAGCTTAAACTGTGGGACCAGGAACCCCATCAGCCGCTTAAACCCGGTGTCCCCGACAATGAAGAAGGGCTGGCCATCATCAGCGATCATCTCACCCAACAGGCGTGTGGCTTTCTCTTGAAAGCCACACCGCCCTCCAGCTGCCAATGGCCTTGGCATCTGCCCCCATCCCAGCTCCTCCATTGTGGGCTGCCACTACTGGTGAGGCTGCTGCTTCTGCTGCTCCCCCGTAGCAGCGATACTGCTCCAGCTGCTCAACGCAGCTGCTGGAGCAGGATGGTTGCCCAATGAAGGAGGCGGATGACTAGTCTCTTAGGTCAGGAACCCTCTACGATCCACTGACCCTGCCTCCCCAGTTAGCAGTGCAGCACTGTGGCACGATTTCAGGTGCCTCGACATGGCGGTTGTCCACAGGTTGGTGAGCACCTGCCCACGCTTCACCACCTTATTGCACAAAGTGCACTGCACCTCCCGTGGATCATCTGCCTGAACCTTACAATGCTCCAGACCCATGATTTTTAGCCCCTTCTGCCTTCTGGCCCGCACAAGGTGATGCACTCCTGGGAGGGGCAGGATATGGTGGCACTGGCGACACAGCTCGTTGAGGGACAGCCATCACCTCAGCAGCACCAGATACAGAGACCTCTTCCACAGACATCTCTGGATCGCTGTCCCCACCCCCAAATAGAGTGACAGAGGCTGCTGGGCTCCCCTTGCTGCTCCCACTCTGAGCAGCACTCTCCCCCTGCCCCCTCTAGCTGCTGCTCCTGCTATGCTCCCTTCTCCCATTGCCCAGGGATCGGGCCCTGCTTCTAGCAGTTGGGGTGAGGTCCATCAGCCCTGGACTGCTTTGGGGGATTGCCTCTATAATTATGGGGGAGTCGGGGGACAATGGCGACCCCTGAGGAGCTTCAGGCACTGAGTTGCCTGCACCTGCAGTCGAAGATGAGACAGCCTCAGCCGCCTGGAATGCAGACATTACAGTGCCATGCGTGGCAGTGGAGGACACTGCCAGGAGGCGATGCCTAACCCCCTGGCCCCTAGTGCCACTGGGAGCACTATTGCCACTAGTGCTGGGAGAGGAAGACCCATAATCAGGCCTGCACAGCTTGGGCGTGGTGATGGGCTGCTGCTTCTGCCTGCTGGTGCTCTGCTGGCACGGCCCCTGCCAGCTCTGCCACGTGCCTCATTGCCTGGCTTGTGGGCAGCAGACCGGCCTTGCCCTCTCCTACCTCCCTTCTCCATTTCTCCCACCAAAAGAATGCACAAATATTTTATAAAAACAATTTTTAAATTTATATATTTTTTAATCTAATGATTATATTTAGTGTATATATATATATCTACACTATTCCATTTAGTGTATCTATCTCTACACTAAATCTAACTGCTATTAACTATTCTAAAACCTATTGAACTAAATAGAATATCCTAATAATTAACTACAAAGGCTTTATCATACAAACACACTGTATCTCTATCTATCTCTATAACTAAGCTAACTATTAACTGCCGTCTAAGCTAACTACTATGTCTATCTATCTACAACTATCTATCTAACAACTATCTATATACACAATATTACACAGGGGGAAACACAAAGAACACAGGGTGGGGTACAAAACTGAAATGAAAATCAATCTAATAATAATCCTACTCTAAATAAATCCAAAACCTAAAACAGGGGAAGGGAATCAGGGATGGAATAAGAGGGAGAGGGAAAGGATTCAATGGAGGGATGAGGGAGGAAGGAAGATTGAACACAGGGAACACAGGGAGGGGTAAAAACAAACAATGACACCTAAATCTATCTAATCTAAGCTAAATAAATGATAATATGGAGATAGATGGGTTGGATGGGTGAAATAGGAGGAGGATTGCAATGGATTGAGGAGAACAAAACTGCTGGGAGAGGGAGCCTTCTGAAACGCCTGCTGTTCAGGAACAGTGACTAGCTCAGATAGTATTGGGAAGGGGGGAGGCAATCAGTTTTGTTTCTTGCTGCGCTCACCTCACCGCAAGCCCCATTGGCTCCATCTGTGAAGCCTAGCCCATGGCCAATCGCAGACTACGAATCCAGTGGTCTGAGGCAAAAAGGGATGGTGATTCAGCAGGCTGGCTGCTACTGCAAGCCTCTCCACCCCTGGTGCCTGGAAGTCTGCTACTCAGCTGACTCCACCTCCCTGTCACGTTTTGCCTTCCAGTGACACGTTATTGCCACCCGAACTCACCCGAACGCGATCCAAACTGACCAAACTGTTCGGTCATTTTGTGTTCGGATTCGGGTGCAGTCGTCCAAACAGACGGAGTTCAGTCTGAACTCTGAACTTCCAAACCGTGTTCCCACATCCCTAAAAATAACACCTAAATCTATCTAATCTAAACGAAATAAATGATACTAGGGATGTAAATGTGTGGGATAGGTGAAATAGGAGGACGATGGCAATGGATTAGGAACACAAACTGCTAGGAGAGGGAGACTTCTGAAAACGCCTGCCGTCAGGAACAGTTCCTACTACTAGCTCTGTTGGAAAGGGCAGGCCAATGACTTTTATTACTTGCTGTGCCAGCCTTACCACAAGCCCCATTGGCTCTGTGCAGCCTAGCCCCCACGTCCCCCATGTCCAATTGCAGACTGCGAAGCCTGTGGTCTGAGGGGAAAGGGATGGTGATTTGACAGACTGGCTGCTACTCCAAGCCTCTCCACCCCTGGTGCCAGGAAGTCTGATCCTCAGCTCTTCCCCCTTCCCTGGGCCTTCCAGTCATGTTTTTCCAGCCTGAACTCATCCAAACTCACCCGAACATGAACGAACTGTTTGGTCGTTCAGAGTTCGGATCGAGTTTGGTTCGGTCTGTTCGGGTTCGGGTTCAGTTGTTCAGTTCGGTCATCTGAATGGACTGAGTTCGGTCCAAACTCCGAACTGCCTTCACACATACCTAGTGGTTTGTGTCCTGCTGTGTCCTTGGCTTCCCTGTCCCTGTTGCATGTGTCTCCCCCTCCCTGCCCATTTCCCTTGTGTGGGCTGTGGGCATTGCCTTGTGGTGCTTTTGGCTTCATTTGCCCTCGGTCAGCCATGACTGCCTCCCACCCTGACCCGGTGGCTTCTGGGTGTTCTGACCACAGTCCGGAATCAGCGTAATGTCTATTGCGCTGCACCTGGTCATGGTCCGTCCGTCCGTTTCCTTGCCATGGTCCCGCTTTCGGCGTGTCTGTTCGGGGCTGTTGTGGATAGGACTGATGCGGCAGAAGCTGTTACCATGCCGTGATTCCATTCTGTCATTTCAGAATTGCCCGCGCCACACCGCGGCTTTTCTGCGGACATTCCGCTAATTCTGCCGGTATTCTGCAAATTGCGGAATTGTGGAAAAATTGCAGAAACTATCGGAAAACCGCTGTTCTGCTATTTTGTGGTGCTGGCTGAATGGCTGAAGTAGCGAAAATGTCAAGTTTCCACTATTTTGCGAAGCCTGTTGAAGTAGCAGAATTAAATTAGCGGAACTGCGGAAGTAGCGGAATGAAACTAGCTGAATGAAAGCCTCTGTCACGCTGTACCACTAATTGAAGAAACATTGTTTCCGGCAGAAATAGCTACCACTGCGACATTCCGCTACAGCCCTAGTCCTGGACTACAGGAGGGAGTTAGCTGGCTCACCACAGTTGGGAATCCACTGCCGTGACCGGGGAGCGCATGATGTCTGAAATCACCCATAGCCAAATGAAAACAACCAAAATAATAAAAATTGCAAAAACTTGGTTGCTCACACATTGGCCGCAATCCCAAGTGAGATCCTTGTGGGTCCCATGTGGATTGCGTGTGGAACAATGTGTTTTCTACAACTATGTGCTTGGTTTATGCACACGTGTGTATGCGTGAGTTGTGCACAGCACACACAGGGCATGGGATTGACCCCACTGTCACATATGTCATTTGGGCCAACTACAGTTAGAGCTGAAATATAAAATTTCTGGGAGTGCTGTTTCTGACAGGAATGACTCTTTCATCCTCATTCATGCAAGGAGGAAATCTACCAACACTTTTGCCATTTGCCATGATTTTCTGCTCTTTTCAAACATTTTGTTGATTTCCAGTCATTTCCGGTAATTTCCAATATTTTCCAGTCATTTCCGATAATATCCGATATTATCAGTAATTTTTTTGTAATTTGCGATATTGTCAGTAATACTGGAAATTACCAGAAGTTACCAGAAAATAACGGGTAATTGCTGGTGCTGATACTCATGGGACCGGAAGACCAGAAAGGTCAATATTTCCTGATAGAACAAGAGCACCTGCTCTCGATTCAACCGTAACTACAGCCTGCCACAATTGCAAAAAACATTGTGAGCATTTATTCTCCTATCCATTCAATTTCTCTTTACACTAAATTTAGAACCCAGTAGAACATGTAACTAGTTCAAATGATACATTCCACTTTGCATTATCTTCTCTGTTTCTGTGTATTTGCATCAGTAACTGTGCCATCCATGATATTCATTGTCTATGAATACTGTCCTTATTAACTTCACGAGAACATGGGGGTAGAGAGAAAGACCTCTTTGCAGTCAAACATTTATGCACCTTTATATTTCAGTGATTTAACTACTGACAGAGTTTCAATTTGCCCTGAAACAGATGCATTATTTTACAGAAGCTACCATAAAGGTCCGTCAGCTGGCTCTCCCAAGATTGGATTTTGTGATTTCATGGACATAAGAGGCTTCACTGAATGTAAAAGAAACAAGAATATTTTCCCAATTGTATGGCTTCATAATTGCTGACAATTAAAGTTCTACACTGGGGGTGGCCTTGCTTGCAAAGCCACATAGTGCGACTGAGGAGGAACGCGCTTACCCACTTATTATTTTTATTGCCTTGTGTAAACTGAGCAATTTTGCCGGGTCATGCATTGTTATTTTTAATGGCTTTGTATCAGCAAACACGGCAAATTCTTTAAGTAGTTGCTGTCTCTGTGCATTGGAAGAGGAGTAGCAATAAATGCCTCAAGAGTTCCTCCTTTGATACTTTAATAGCTTCAGTGCCAAGCTTCCTTTAAATGTCAGGCAAATGATAGGAAGATCTCCTATTGAATGGGTTTGGATTAGAGCTGAAAATGACTACCTGCAAAAACAGGTATACCCATCGAATTTCCAGTACCTGACTCAACTCGACAACATCGCATACCAATTAGTACCTGATTGAAACTCCATTTGGGTAACTGATGTCACAGAACGTCGATTTCGAGTCCCAGAATATCAATTTTGAATACTGATTTTCTGACTTCTTTATCGATTTATCAACTTCCAGTCCAGATTTTTTCTATTTCCATCTGATTTTTCAGTTTTCCATCCTGATATACCAGTCAGTAACCAGATAGTAAACAAACAAACAAACAAAAGCAATAATGGAAATTATCATTTTTGGTGGTATCAAGGTACCAGATTATTATTTAAGTAATGTAAAAAATGCCTGTATTACTCGCAAATAATGAAGTACCTTTTTCAGCTCTAGAATTCTTCATGAAAATGGGAAATCTCATTGATATCCCAGTTCCCAATACGGTCTTGGTTGCATCAAGAACCCTTGTCTCTCTCTATGTCCCTCTCCTTGTCTTCCACCTCTGAGTCTATTAGATTGTAAGCCGTAGCTGGTGCTATACAAATGCTAACAATAATAATAATAATAATAAGAAGAAGAAGAAGAAGAAGAAGAAGAAGAAGAACCCTTCGGTACTCGGTAATGTCTCAACTGACATTTTGTTTCTCAGTTTATCAGCTGTGCATTTCAAATCCTGAGAAGTAAGAGCAATGTAATGCCACATTTATTGCACTCCATTTCCCCTCCTTCCTTGTCTCTCATTGGCTGGTAAGCAGATTCCTTTACTAACCTGCAATCCAGTTGCAGATTGGACAAAGCAAAGGGAACAACAGAGAACAACAATTCTGATTGAAGGCACTGGAGTGGATGTTAAGGGGTTCTAGAAAGAGATTAAGGGGTGGGCTATTCTCACAGTGATTGGCTCAGAAATGTGGAAACAACATACCTGGAAGTAAAATGGTTTCCCCAGCAATGCGGTAAGTGGTAAATGAAGAGAACACAACACTCAGTAAATGGTAAGCAGGAATTGAGTAATTTTGGATGGCATCACATGCTATTGTGAGAATCAAGAAATTGCATAGGTATCAGGAAATTGTCAGACAATTGATCCCAGTTCCCCATATGGCACAATTTCTCATGAGCAGCAGCTTAGCTGCTCATTTAAGCCCTAATGGATAGCACTTGCATTTATAGGAAGGATTTGGTTTCACTTCGGTTGCCGTTGGGGCTTTTGGTGGAGAAGTTTCTTCCCCAACCTCTTGCCTCCATCTTGTTACATCTCTTTATTCTGAACCATTGGCTTAGGCTGATCTAGTGAGACCCCTCAACTGGCTGAAAAATTACCCCAACTGCAGGGCAATTGGCTACTAGTCCCCTGTGCTACAGATCTACAAAAGGACTCACTTATTTTCTCCACTTTGCAGATGACACAAAAGGTGCTTTTAAATGAACGGCAGCTCTTCTTCCACCTGCACCAGCATGCTTCACCCCAAGTTGACTGATCCACCTAAAGACACCCCGGTCAGCACTATGGAGTTACAGCCACCAGCCTATAGCTTCAGCTGAGTGTCCATAACTCTATGGTTTGGGGAGGGGGGGCACAAGGGTGAAATGTGGCTTTGGGACAGCCTCCAGTCCATCTAAAGTGGACCTATGTGTGTCTAGAAGTGGGTGGATGTGGCGATGTATCCCACGAGCAGCTCTGGGGACAGACAGCATCCATCAAAAAGCACCCAAAAAGAGAGTTATTGGTCAATGACACAAGTCGGACAGTAGCAGAGTCAATAGATGCCCTTGCTTTTGGTCCTATGCTTCATTCACAAAATCCACCACTAGGGATGGGCGAACGCAGTTCGGAAGTTCAGAGTTTGGGGCGAACTCGACCAGTTCGGTCGACCGAACCAAACTTCCGAACCGAACTTGAATTTTGAGTCAAGCTGAACAGAATTTCCGAACTTGGCTCTGTTCGCCCATCCCTGAAAGAAAATATTCCATTCATTTCAATGGGTTTTGAATTTCTGAACTTTGTTCGGAAGTTCAGACCGAACTCGAATAGTTCGGTCGACCGAACCAATCTTCCGAACCGAACTCGAATTTTAAGCTGAACCGAATTTCCAAACTCAGTTCTGTTCACCCATCCCTATCCACCACTCCTCTACCTTTGTAATGACTCTGCATAGAATGGACAAGCCCATTTTGTTAGAACCAGAGAATCTACCCCCTTTCTTTTAGATTGTCTTTAGAAACACAAAGAAGCTCTTCCAAGATGTGGAATGATACTTTCCTAATGTTTTTTTTCATTTTCATTCAACTTTGTGTTTCAAAGATACAAATTCACACCTGCAACAACTCTCCATGAGTCTGCTGTCTTACAAATCACCTGTACATGGCCAGAAAAATGTTGAGATACAGCCAGAAAAGTGATTGTGGTATTTCTGACCTGGGAGTTGGGGAGGGAAGTAGAATACTGAATAATGGCTCAAAGATCCTCAGCTTCCCGAGATCCTTATCTAAATTAAATGGCCACAAAGCCACAAAGCCTCTTTATCCATTGGAAATTTGCATCTCACCAAGCACATGGGAAATATAATGTGATATGAAAACTTCACAGATGCACAGGCAGATTAAAAAAAACCTGTTGCATTTTACTGTAGAGTTCATCCTGAAGAGAAAATTCCACCAAAATGAGCATATTCAGTAAATTGAAAAAATCAGAAAATATTGAGTTTTGTGGGGTTTTTTTAATTTCTAGGAAAGAAATTCCTTAATTGCCTGGAAAATAATTTAAACTTTTTTAAAAATCATAGAATAATAGAATCACAGAATTAGAAGGGATCTTAAGATTCATATTGTTCAACTTATCTTTGAAGCTGAACGTGTCTACGTCTACCATCTGACAGGTGGCTGTCCAGCCTCTACTTGAAAAACTCGAGTGACGGGGAGCCTACAACCTCCCTAGGTAGTTCGCTTCATTGTGAAGCAGCTCTTACACTTAGGAAGTTTTTCCTGATGGGCAGGTCCTACATAAGATTGCACATCACCAAAAGAGGCAATAGACTGAATAGTTCAGCTTTAAGAAGCTGCACTCACAAAACCAGTTTGTAAAGCAAGTTTCCCTTGACTAGAGCTGAACATTTGATTTTTGCAAGAAACTCACAAGAACTGAGAACCGACAGCAAGATCTCAAGAAGACATTGCTAATGGTTCGAGATGTCAGGTGATTCTCAAAATTGTTAAAAGATGCTCTGTGCATATGCAAAATGACTGCCAAGACCATTGTTCGCATCCACGGCCCTTTTCCAAGATGTCATGGGCCACGTCAGTGCCATTTTGGAAGAGGGTTGTGGATCTGAACATATGCAGAACCAGCTTCCCTTTTCAAAAATGGCACTGATGTGTCCCATGCCATCTTGGAAAAGAGTCACGCATGCACAGAACAGCCATGGTGACTGTTTTGCACATGCATGGAGAATGTTTTATGCTTTCCAAGAATCTCATAAGAAAGATGTCGAGAACGGTCAATTCTCAGCTTGTTCTAAGCCACGGTTCAAATTCCACCCTAGCCATAAACTCACTGGTGGCCTTTAGTAAGTCACAACTAGGGATGGGCGAACGTGGTTTGGAAGTTCGGAGTTTGGCCCGAATTCGGCCTGTTCAGACAACCAAACCCAAACCTGAAACCGAACACGAACTGACCGAGCCGAACTCAATTCTGAACACCGAAATGACCGAACAGTTAAGTCACTTCAGATCGCATTCAGGTGAGTTCGGATGGCTAAAGCGTGGTGTCACTGGAAGGTCAAATGTGACAGGGAGGGGGAGGCAGCTGAGGAGCAGACTTCCAGGCACCAGGGGTGGAGAGGATTGGAGTAGTAGCCAGCCTGCCCAATCACCATCCCTTTTCGCCTCAGACCACTGGCTTCTCAGTCTACGATTGGCCACAGGCTAGGCTGCACGGAGCCAATAGGGCTTGCGGTGAGGTGGGTGCAGCAAGAAACAAAACTGATTGCCTCCGCCATCCCAACACCTTCTGAGCTAGTCACTGTTCCTGAACAGCAGGCGTTTCTGAAGGCTCCCTGTCCCAGCATATCTCCCAGATAAAGTGCTGGAGTTGGTCCTGGGAAGCCAGGATTTGAGTCCTGTCCTGCCATTGCTAGGAACTCACTGGGTGGTTGTGTGTGTGTGTGTGTGTGTGTGTCTCCCTGTGTGTGTGTGTCCCTGTGTTTACCTCACCCTTGTTCATCTTAGATTGTAAGCCCACTGGTCAGGGACCTGTCTCCAA
The DNA here is from genome assembly GCA_003113815.1 of Sphenodon punctatus. Taxonomy (NCBI): domain Eukaryota; kingdom Metazoa; phylum Chordata; class Lepidosauria; order Sphenodontia; family Sphenodontidae; genus Sphenodon; species Sphenodon punctatus. The sequence continues at coordinate 222,954 of QEPC01004157.1, read as the reverse complement.
AAATATGTGACTGTAAAGCACTGCACACGTCTAATAGTGCTATAGAAATCATTACTATTAGAGTAGTAGTTGTAGTTCTTCATCTCAAAAATCTTGTTGAGAGCCTAGTTCTTGATAAGATTTTTTAGATATTCAAGGTCATGTTCAGCTCTAGTATCCATTTCAGCTATTTTGTTTATTTTGGAATTGGGTATTTTGGTTTGGTTTTTGGGGTCATTTCAGTATTTAGATTACTTCATTTCCCCATTATTAGCACTATTGTTCATGCACAACAACCGTAACAAAGAAACTGTATTACCAAAGTACCAAAATAACTGAACCCACAATATGAAAATGTATGAATAAGCAGATATGTAAATAATCATTTTGGGTTTGGATATTATTGGGATAATTCGACTATTTATTTATTTATTTATTTATTTATCCCACCTTTTCCATCGAAAGGCACATTGTGGCTATTATTCAATATATTGAATAATAAATCCACTATTTATTTCAGCCCTTTACTTTGGCAGCACTTTACATTTACAATCACTTTTGAGTTTTTTCAGTTGGCTCAAATTGACCTTTGGCTTTGAACTTCTGGCATCCATCTTGGTGCTTCATCCCAGTTTGCCCTGCTCTGGCAGGGTTTCTCATTCTGCACTGACCACTTTGCAAGATCAACATCAACTAGTTTGGTAACACCAGGCTCCAATGAAATTCAGAACATCTGTATTTTATTATTCTAAGGACTATTTGTTATTTATTATCATTGGGGCTTGGTGGGCCTGGGGGTGCTGCTATCAAACACACAAGACACCCAAAATGTATACAGCTCAGATGTGCCGCGGCAGCTCCCTGCCACAGCACGGAATCGTGAAATCACCCCTCTCCAGAATCGTGCCGGCCGGTCAACAGAGGGGAATCGGGGAGGGAGCGGGGCCGTGTGGAGCAATATGAAGTCACACAGCTCTGCCCCCCCCATGCTCCCCAGGCCACCCACCCTCCAGGAGATGGGCGGGTGCAGCAGCCAATCCGGCTACTACGCCCGCACGCCTCCCGGGGTCTGGACCACAGCCCAGAATCGGTGGCGGTAATGTCCGTCAATTCCAGGCCGTGGGGCGGTAAAAGATGTGATGTTACCACGGTCAATCATGGTGAATCCCCCCGTCATTGACCGTGACGGCATAATGTCGGTTGGGACAAAAAGAGATTCCTGCCAGCTGTTCACTCCCAGCAGAAATTGCTGTGACCACGCTTCTGGAGTTCCGGGCAGCCGGAGGGCTGGAAGCATGGTCAAAGAAATTCCTCCCGGGGGTGAACATCCGGCAGGAATCTCTTTTTGGCCCAACAGACGCTACACCGCCATGATCACCACGAGGGGGGAGGGATGCACCGTGATTGACTGTGGTGGCGTAACATCTGAAATTACATATATATATATATAAAATATAATATAAATTATATATATATATATATATATATATATATATATATATATATATATGAGGGCACACATGAACTAGTTATGGGGTGGAGGTTCAAAGACAGTATTCCTGTTAGCAATAACTTCATTAAAAAGAGTTAGTGAAATAGCGGTCATAATGATGTCAGAACCATATTTGTAGATTTTCCAATGTAGAATAGATATTGCTTTACATCCTAAATTCCTACCTAGGATAGTTGTGAGAATGTGGCCCTTTTTACATGGGCCTCTCCCACCCATGAACACACAGATTTCTTCATATTTATGGGTGGGGGAGACCGGTATGAACAACGTGGTGCCTGAAGTGTGTAGGGATGCATGCACCCTAACACACATCCCCCCTCCCCCTCCCCCCCACGTGTCCCCATGCACAGAGCAACCAGGGGAAATAGCGGTTGCTCAATTGGTGCGGATGAGTGGGGGGTGAGTGGGGCAGGCATGTGCAGCCATGTGCACGGCCTGCCCATGCCCCAGCATTCCCATGGACTCCCCCCAACCCGGTGGAGCCATGTATAAAGGACCTGCGAGGAACCACTAAAAGAAGAACAGAATGTCGCTGCCTTGTAAACAAGGTTCTTCAAGATGTATCCTTGCATTCTCACAACACCCACCCTTTCAGCCCCGCATGTTATTTTTTTATATTCCTAGAAAGGGTTGGAAGGAACTGTCATTCTGAGGGGGAGAGCACTTTTTATACTAGAGGAGCTCGAGACCATCACGTGGTCTATTATTTGAATAGGGTGAGCATGCACAACCCAGTTGTGAGAATGGGCATTTTTACACACACGTTAAAGTTCCGGATTTTTCAGTCTTCTGAGTTTACAAGTCCACAAGTAAGTTTTGGATTCATTTTTCACACACACACACTGCTAGGAATATGTGAACGCGGTTCGGAAGTTTGGAGTTTGGACCGAACTTATCTAGTTCAGTTGACCGAACTGAAAATCCAAACTGAACTCGGATTCGACCAAACTGTTCGGTCAAATCCGAACCAGTTCAGAAGGCCAAAAACAGCTTAAAACACTGGTTTTGAATGTATGAACTTGGTTTGGAAGTTTGGAATTTGACCGAACTCAACTAGCTCGGTTGACCGAACCGAACTTCCGAACCGAACTCAATTTTTGAACCGAACCGAATTTCCGAACTCGGTTCTGTTTGCACATCCTTACACACTGCCCTGAGGCAGTTCCTGGATGCATTCTTCACACAAACACTGCCCTGAGGCAGTCTAAAGTACCCACAGCTGTAGATGTGACAGGCCGCCATGGAAACCAAGTGACCACAGCTGCCTGGAGCAAAGCAGTTTACCAGGAGAACCTTTTACACACAGAAGTTCTGGAAGAAGTTCTACGCAGAAGTTCAAAGAGCCATATGTTTAAGATCTGGATGAGTGATTTAGACACACAGAAAGTTCAGGATGTAACAGCAAACATCCAGGAGAAATGTGTGTAAAAACACCCAGTGTTAGTAACCATCTCGAAAAACCTTCTTTACAAGGCAAAAACCTTCTGATCACTCACATGGGGAGGAGTCTGTTTACAAACAGCTTTATCTCCCAGTCTGATAGGTATCCCAGTGTCCCTGCTGCTGCTGCCCTCCATCCCAGCCCAGGTGCGGGGCTGTCCCCGTGCCGGGGCCAAGTAGAGGCCCCTGGGACCTAGCGGCCACCAGCTTTATGCCAGGTTTGTTCAATGGATGCTACGACCCTGTGCAACTGTGCACAGGATCCACAGGGTATGGGATCCGCCCCACCGTAAGGATAGTTAGACAATTTGCCAGACTACCTAGAGAAGTTGTGGATTTTAAGACTAAACGTATTTTAAGAAAAGGCTCATTGAGCCTATATCTGTGAGGATCAAGGTATGACACATCCTGTACCAACCAGAGGGTTGAACTCAACTATCATTGTGTTCCCTTCCATCTCTATCATTCTAATATTTAACATATAAATAGCATGCAAAATGTTCATCGTGCTTTAAATACTTCACATTTACTTATCTAGTTGACCTTATTATTTATCATTAGTTGTTGTTTTGTTTTTTGTTTTGTTTGTTGTTTGTTGTTTTTATACTCATTTTACAACTGGGTATTTGAGAATGACAAATAACGAATTGCACAAAACTACACAGCGAATTCATGGTGAAGACAACATTTAACTGCTGGTCTCCCAAATCCAGCACGTTATCCACTAGGCTAGTCTACACTGACTATTTTGTCCAGTCTGACAACAATAATTAGTTCCTTGGGAGGGATTGGAGTCTAGAAGGAAGGAAGGAAGGAAGGAAGGAAGGAAGGAAGGAAGGCAGGCTTAATTCTTTTATTCTCTTTCTTTTTTAAAAAAAAAAAAAGAATCTATTTCTTTTTAAGTTCCCTTTTAATGGCATCAAACGAAAATATAAATTATCATTTCAAGTCTTTCATTGAGATCAAATTCAGTAAATACATCCCACTCGATTATAGACTGCTCTTTGATGTCACGAAAGCTGATTGTTTGAGGCAGGGATTAAAAGATTGAATTCTGACCCCCCCTTTCCTACAAGACACAAGAGAGCGTGATTCCTAATTGAATAAGAGGCATAATGTGCCACCAACCATTGAATTCTAAATTTATTTATTTTTTTGGTCACATCATAAACTGTGTTAGTTAAACCCACAATGATTTGTTCACATGCCAGGACTCTGTATGGAATTATAACTACAGTTTATAGACCTTTGAGGGGTATGTTAAATGGGATAATGCAGGCCACTCCTGTAACTGCTTCTCTCTTTGATGCTCTCAACGTGCTTTTCAAACACCAATTATTTAAGCTCTACCACACTTTGGTGAGTAGCATAATTGTCCCTAACGATCAATTAGGAAATATGCTGCCATAGCAAAGGCTGCTTCATCCCAAACTTTGTAGGTCAACTTTACCAATGAATAAATGCCAAAAATGATGTCCAAAGCCAATGCTAAGTAGAAGCCACAACATATTCTTTGTTGTTATGAAATCTGTTTTTTCCCCCCCATGACATGTCACAAGGGAGCTAATAATTCACAGTGAATAATTTATTGATTAAATCTGGTGGCTTTTTCCCCCCTGCAAAATTTGTGTGAGCAGATTGGCCATTAATGTATACATTATTCAATGTTATTTACAAAATTATTTGGTGTTACACTCACCCCACCCCCGCAATAGGAACAACATTTTTGGTCTTTGTTAATTTTGGACATAAGGTGCATGGTTTCTCTCTAAAATAGCATAGAGGGAACTGTATGTTTTGCAGCATGAAACAAAGGCCCAGTCATAAGGAATCTTGGTTTGGGTGCTCAGCCCAAATCAGTCAAATTGTCAGGCTTCAGCCCAAAAATAAATTTTGGCACCTGCATAAGTCTTTGCAGGATCTGGGTTTAAAATTAAAATTCATGTGTATTGATTATTTGATTAGGTGAGCATTACATTTGCTTTTAACCACTATTCACACACTTTTAAAAGTAAATCAGAGATGGCGAGTGGCTTCTGCTTAGTTATGAAATGGATAGCAATTTACCGATGGTTAAGATCCTGAATTATGGGTAGTCTGATGGTTACCTGGTAACTAACCAGCTACTGTGGAGAGTAGCTGCCAAACTGAAATACTGGGTATTACCGATTACCATGGCACTCTTTATCGCATTACTATTTACCACTTTACTACCTAACCAAACCAGGTTTGAAAGGAGGGGGTAAAAAAATGGGATGATAATTAAATAGTAACCTGGTAAACAGTGTTGCGGTAAATGATAATCAGGTTAACCCAATATCTGTTGGATATCATTTGGTTCCTGATTGGATGCTGGATATCGGCAGATATCACAATAACCACCCAGAGAACGGATAGTAGCAGTTACTCATAACATCCCGACTATTGACTATGATAAGAGGGTGGGTTATAATGGGGACTGAAATGGATCAGCCCTGCAATCTTCATTGTGGTTTTCTAGACTTTCAGAATGGTGCACAGTGATCTGCTGTGGATTTTTACTAGGGATGGGCCATTCCGAATTCAGATCAGTTCATAACTATCTGGATTAGTTTGGTACGGATGAATCCGACTATGCCTGCCAGTTCTCGATCAGACATCCTGGATCTAGATTTCTCCTGGTCCCATCTCCCAGGACCCTGGAGTGTACTTACTGGCCTCACAGAGCTTGACTGAAGCTCTTCCAGCCCACCGCTCCCTTGGGTGTCTTCACAGCAGGCTTCCTTGCCGCAGCACACTGCCAAGCTCCCGATTCCAGAGCACGCATGTGCAAAATGGCCACCAGGGTCATTTTGCGCAGGCACAGCACTTTTCCAAAATGACAGTGACAGTGGGTGATTTCAGACGTTATGGGTACCCAAATCACCACAGTGGATTCCCAGTGGTAGCGACCCATCTAACCACCCCCCATGGCCAAGAAAGGCCCGAAACAGACATGACAGGACCGGGACAACGGCAGGTAATCGGGGCACCAGACCATGCCCCGGTGCAGCGCAACAGACATGACGCCAATACAGGGCCATAGTCAAAACACTCAGAAGGCTCCAGGGAGGGGCAGGACACAGACATGGCCGACTGAGGGCAACCGAAGCCACAAGTGCCTACAGGGAACATCCACACAAGGGAAACGGGAAGGGAGGGGGAAGAGGGAGAAGAGCCGCCAAGGCAGCACACACAACGGGCACAGGGAATACGAACGAGGTCACAGTGGCACACACAGTACAGACACACTCCTGGGCACACACACACACATGAGAAAGGAAGGGAAGGGGTGACACAGCGGGACAGACAACACACACGGCACAATGGACACAGGGGGAGGGGGGGGGACCCAGCCCAGGGGCCAGGGCAGAACACGGGGAATGGCAACCAGACCCCCACAACAGTACAGCCTGCACGGGCACCTCCACAGCTACACTGACAGTCCCAGAATGAGGGGAGCCCACAGGGGCACAGCAAAGGCACAGGAGGAGGCCACACAGTCCAAGAAGCAGCCCGGGAATGGTCCAGGAGGCTGTCAGGGAGCCCATGCACCACTGGAAAGGTCTCAGAATATATCAACCGATATGGGTACCACTCCCTGCAGCTGCAGGCAGTCGTGGACCACTGGGGGCGGTTCATGGACATTTACATGGGCCACTCTGGTTGCAGCCACGATGGCCGGATCATGACCATCTCTCCTTTCTATGCCTGGATGTACCGCGGAGACTTTGTGGACATGAGGATGACCCAGATCGAGGGGGTGATGATGCCCCCCTGCATCCTGGGGGACCCAGCGTACCCACTTAGCCGCTGGCTGATGAAGACATACCCGGTTTTCAGGAACCCTTCGGAGGCACTCTTCAATACTCGTCTATGTGCAAGCAGGAGCATGATCGAGAGGGCCTTTGAGGTCCTCAAGCAGCACTGGAGAAGCCTCGCGGGCTGCCTGGACTACACAGTGGAGACCTCCTCCCTCGTGATCAGAGCCTGCTGTGTCCTAGACAATGTGTGCAAGACAGAGGGGGCTGCCCTTGACTACCCTGTGCCCTGCCCTGGTGTCCTCCTGGCCCGTGCTTCTTTATGTGAACGCAGAGAACCCATGGGAGTACCGATATGCAAAGCGCATCCATGCTGCCCTGGCCAGGCAGATCAGCTGGGAGGGCAAGGGCTGAGGCCGCGCATTCCCAGCAGCACCCTGGCTGTGCCCCTACACACCTATGCACTCCCAAACTGGGGCCCACGAACAGACACACGGAGGTGACTGTGGTGCCCGTGCATTTACCTTGGCCCGTTCCCTGCCCTGGACCACGGCGCTCCCCATGAGGCGTGGGGTGACTATGGACCCCTTCATGTGTAGGATGCAGTCCACGGCATCATAGTAGGAGGTGGCCCGGGCTCCGAGCCCGCACCACCAGTTGTTGTCTTTGATGGCCTTGTACCCCCTCTTCAGCTCCTTGGCCTTTGACCAGCACTGTGCCACTGTCCTGTGATGTCCTGCTGCCTCCATTTCCCGCACGATCTCCTTGAAGATGTGCTCATTGTGTTGGTTGACTACCAGCTCCAGCTGGTACTTGAGGTTCCCCCAGATCCGTATAAAGTCCTGGGTTTCCCTGTGCCCCTATTGCCCCCCTTGATGGTATGGCCATCTCCCGCGGGTGCCCTCTGGGTCATGATCTTCCCCCTCCTCCTCCTCCTGTTCCTGCTCCTGCTCCTCCACCTGCCCTCCAGCCCTCTCCTCTGGGGGCTCAGGCTCCCGGGCCTGTTTCCGTGTCTGCGGGTCATAAGAAGGGGGGATGGTTACTGGGTTTCCACAGCCCCGAGTCCCTCCACCTTGCCAGCAGGGGGCTGCTGGCTCACCCACCCACCTCAGTGCCCTTGTGCTGCTGCCCCCCCTTTGGTCCCCATACCCATTTCCGGGGTGCCTCATCCCCTGGTCCAGCAGCTGGTGCCAGTTCTGACTGTCCTGGCTGCTGCTGCAGCTGCTGCTGTCCCTCCACCGCCTCCAGGTGCAGCACGACCACCTCCTCCTTTGCCTGTGCCTCCACCACCTCCTCCACTTCCTTCTCCATTGCTCTCTCTCCCACCGATCTCCTCTCCCTTCCACCTCACTCCATCCCACCACATCCCCATGCCACTGGTTGCCCTTTAAATCTCCCTCCCCAGCCTGTGTTGTTGCTGGTTGCCTGACAGTGACGCTGCGTGCTTTGTCCCTGGCTTGGGAGTAGTTTTTCTTGGTTCTGGCTGATGGTTGCCGTTCAGACATTACTTTTTGTTGTTTCCCAGTGGGAATTGCTTTGACCATGCTTTTGGAGATGGTCCAGGCCAGAGCTCCAGAAGCATGGTTGATTTTGGCCCCTGGTGGGGATTGACTGTGGTGAATCTCCGGGTATTTGCAGATGTTATGTGGTCAATGTCAACCACAGTCAATTCCCTGTGGTGGCTTGGACCACGTAACATCTGTTGGGGGGAACAGATGTTCCCGCTAGATCTTACCGTGATGGGGAATCACATTCACCACGTGAGCGGCAGAATAGGCAGGACTGGAGGCCATCACGTGGTGAAGGCGATTCCCCCATGGTGACCCCCGCCATCACATCTGGATGGTGGCCACGGCCCGGAATTCCCGCAGGGATTCCGGCCCATGGCCATAGCGGGCGAGCACTGCAGCGGCATTGGCCGCGGCGGCCGCCTGTCTCCCCAGAGGGGGCGGGGCCGTGCGGCCGCACGTTGCGCTGCACGGCCCCGCCTCCTCCCTGATTCCCCACCAGGATCCCCTGGCACGTCTGTTAGGGCGTTACGGGTCACCCCGGTGGGGGATGAATTCATTGATTTCATGACGGGGCCAATTGGCCCCATCATGTCTGAAAACACCCATTGACATCCACAAAACAGATGTTCACGGCACTTTGGCCCCGCCGTGGGATTGACCGTAGTTCACTGTGATCTTGTAACATCTGAAAATACCCAGTGTTGCCACCATTTTGGAAAAGGTCAGCTGGTCTGCAAATACACAAAATGGTGCTATGCATTCACAAACCGGCTGCCCTCCTCGAAAATGGAAACAACACTGCCACTGCCATTTTTGAAAAAGGGCAGTGTATGTGCAAAATGGCCCTCATGGTCATTTTGCACAGGCATGCTCCTGAACTGGGAGCTCAGCAGCGCGTCACAGCAAGTGAGCTTCACGGGAGACTGCCACAACAGCAGCAGGCTGGTGGAGCTTCAATCAAGTCTCCCCCCCAGGCCAGTAAGTAAACTCCAGGGCCTCAGGGAATCGGCATGGGCATGGGTCCTGGGGTGGGGAATATCTGACCCACTCCCACAGGAGTCCAACAGGTGGGAGCATGGATCCCGTTGAATTCAATGGGAAATTTTTTTGGATCCCATTGAATTCAATGGGAAATTCTTCAGATCCGGAAGCAAATTTCCACTGGGAGGGTGTTCCATAGCCTCAGATCATCCACGAGAACACCCTCTCGAACACGGCCACCTGGGACATCATAGAGGGTGCCCCTGGCCAATAGCATGGTCCAATCAAGGACATGAGGGATGAGGCAATCATGCAGATATGTGGGGCCCAGACCATATAGGGCTTTAAAGGTAACCTAAACTTTAATAGGGATGGCTGAATGCGGTTCAAAAGTTCAGAGTTCAGACTGAACTCAACCAGTTCAGTCGACCGAACCGAACTTCCAAACGGAACTCGATTTTTGAACTGAACCGAACTGAACCGAATTTCCGAACTCGGTTCTGTTCGCCCATCCTTAACCTTTAAAGGTAAAAGACTGTGAGTAGAATCCAGAGGGTTGTTGCCTGACTGTGAAACTATATATATACTGGAGAACTGGGTCTATGTGCACTAAGAGACTGTAGAGATGAATAAAAGACATTGGCCGTTTGTACACAGACGTGACAGGCTGCCACGGAAACCCAGTGACCACAGCTGCCTGGAGCAAAGCAGTTTACCAAGAGAACCTATTACACACAAACGTTCTGGGAGAAGTTCTACGTAGAAGTTCAAAAAGCCAGATGTTTAAGATCTGGGTGAGTGATTTAGACACACAGAAAGTTCAGAGTGCAACAGCAAACATCCAGGAGAAATGTGTGTAAAAACACCCATTGGCTGTAGCACCAGACCATTCTTTGAATGTGCGCCTTTCCCAAAACGGCACTTGGGAAAGGGCAGTCAGTCTGCACATGAGTGTCAGGGCTGGGCCTCAAACCCATGGCCCTTGGGGTGCTGGAGAGCCTGTCCAGCACCCTGTGCCACCTGGTGGCCTTTTAAGGGTGTTGGGTTGTCTCCCTTCTGTCTCCTTTGTATGCTTGTTCCTTCTGTGTCATGCCCCTTCCCAGCTGTAGTCAATTACCTTAGCCCTGCCTCCCAGCTTCCTGATTGGCCACAGGAAGTATTTAAGCCTTGGTGTGGCCGCAGGAAGCTGGTGGAGCAATGTCTCTTACCCCCTTCCCATTCTTGTCT
>QEPC01004157.1:176550-190540 GCA_003113815.1 Sphenodon punctatus | reverse complement strand
GGGAAGGGAATCAGGGATGGAATAAGAGGGAGAGGGAAAAGAATTGAATTGAAGGGGAAGGGAGGAAGGAAGATTGAACACAGGGAACACAGGGAGGGTTAAAAACAAAAAATAACACCTACATCTATCTAATATAATCTAAATAAATGATAATATGGAGGTAAATGGGTTGGATGGGTGAAATAGGAGGAGGATGGCAATGGATTAGGAATAGGAAGGAAAAAACTGCTGGGAGAGAGGGAGCCTTCTGAAACGCCTGCTGTTCAGGAACAATGACTACCTCAGAAGGTGTTGGGAAGGGGGGAGGCAATCAATTTTGTTTCTTGCTCTGCCTGCCTCACCGCAAGCCCCATTGGCTCTGTGCAGCCTAGCCTGTGGCCAATCGCAGACTGCCAGGCTAGTGGTCTAAGGAGAAGGTATGCTGATTGGACAGGCTGGCTGCTATTCCAAGCTTCTCCACCCCTGGTGCCTGGAAGTCTGCTCCTCAGCTGACGCCCCCTCCTTGTCACATTTGGCCTTCCAGTGACACTACGTTTTAGCCACCCGAACTCACCCAAACGCAATCCGAACTGACTGAACTGTTCGGTCATTTCAACGTTCGGAATTGAGTTCGGTTTGGTCAGTTCGTTTTCGGATTCGGGTTCAGGTTCAGTCATCCGAACAGGCCGAGTTCGGGCCGAACTCCGAACTTCCGAACCGCGTTTGCCCATCCCTGATTTTTAATAAGAGTTTCAGTCTCAGTTACAATGTATTAACATAAGCTACAATCTCAAAGGCTGCAGAGCCCCTGCACAGGACTGCACAGAGTGACCAGGTGATGCACACGTAAACCACACACAAACCACATACATGTAATGTTTGGGCCAGCTGTTGCTCTTACATGTACAGTGACCCACACAATTCCCGTGCAGTTTCCTCTGTCTTCTGCAGTGCTCAGAGTCCTTCGGGGCTTGGGATCGCACCCATTAGCTAGACTGGAGGGTATATATTAGAGTTGAACCTAGAGAGAAATTAAAACCTGTGACAAATATTGTCTCTGATGAATTCATGCACTTTGATTTGGATGCAATGAAACAGATGTTCAGTCCCACTTTGCCAGATACTTAGATATTTTGTTTCAGTCAGTGAGGCCGATCCCAAGCCCTGCAGAGTCATCATGGAGCTGCGCGTGCGCAGGTGAGTGTAAGCCAACTTGATACTCAATGTGGGCGCAATGAGCCCCATGGCAATGAGCCACATGTGCTCAAACTCAAGGGAACTGTGAGGCTTAGGATTGACTCCATTGACATATTCCAGTGTTTCAGTTACTCCACTTTGTAGTCAATTAAAACTGAAACCAATAGCCAATTTTGTAACCATGGCTATTTTGGGATATTTTTGGATAGCCCTCCAAATATCTGAATGATATCCACAGCCAAAAAAGTTATTTTCATATCTGCTAATAACCACAGGCAGTGGGTGGGGGTACATGCGTGCTCCTGGCGCACACCCACCTCCACCCACCTCCCACCCATGGAGCCATCCGACAAAATGGAGGAGGCTCCGTGGGTGGAAATGGGTGGAAGTGGGTGGAAATGGATGTTCGCTCATGGGAAAGGGAGCACAAGCACCTCCACCCACCGCAGGCACATACCCATCCCCCCACCCAGCAGCACTGTGTGAAAATGGCCATCGACATACCAAAATGACCGAGCCAAAAGATTCAAAGTTGACTTCTGGAAAGTCAGGATGAAATATCTGATTCGTTGGGTCCAAACTAAGGTTGAAAAGATATTTCACTGAAATGGTTCTCAATACTGTCTTGGTCGAATCAAAAACCTCTCAGTAGTTGTCATGGAGGCCGATCCCCAACCCCAACCCCACAACTTCACAAATAGCACATTCACACCCTGTGCGCACTCATGCTGTTGGGAATATGGTGTGCATATTCTGCATGCAAGCCACACAGGTACATGCACATGTGCGCAGAAGCCATGTGCGGTGGAGTCTGTGATCTCTCCCAATGTCTTAACATTTTGTTTCTTGATTGACCGATAATGGGCTTACTGCTTTGAAGTTTACTGCTTTGACATTGTGAACTAGGAGTGAACAACAGGGAATGGTTTGCCCCATAGTGAACTGTTGGGTACTTCTTTAGGCAACAAGACTGGCCATGTCAGAGACAAGTGTTGGGCTTGATGGACCATTGGTCTGACCCAGTATGGCACTTCTTATGTTCTTAATACTTTAACGCTTTATTATTTAACACTCTGCCATCAGTTTCTTTACAAACTGATTCCTTGACAAATTCCTTTCCAGATTCTTTTACAAATCTGCAATCCAGTTGCAGATTGGTCAGTCAAAGCAAAGAACACAACATACAACAGCAGTTCTCATTGGATACATGGAATGGATGCACTGTCCTTTTAAATATCCCAAAATATGTTGTGGGACATTAAGGTGTGAGCTATTTGCACAGGGATTGGCTCAGACATGGGGTAGAGCAGACAGAAACCAGGAAGTAAAATAATACCCTCGGCAATGCAGTAAACAGTAAATGAACAGTATGCGATAAATGGAAAACAGAAATTCGGTAAATCAGGACAGCATCTCTCAGTATTTTGAGAATGAAAAAAATCACACCGGTATCGGGAAATGGTTCAAAAATTGATCCCAGTTCCCAAGATGGCAAAATTACTTGAGAGTAGGATTTTAGCCGCTTGTGTTTGTAAGTGTGCAATTTTTTCAGATTTGACACCTATATTATATTCCGTACTGTTATAAACGCATGGTTCTCTGTGACCAAACTGACATCTATCAGTCATTGTAATAAGTTTTTCTGAAGCTGTTTTCTTGAAACAGGAGTTGCTTTAATGAAAAAGATTGTTCACCATGAGCAGTTTTCCCCTTAACTCATATTTATTTGTCTTGTTGCTGTAGCTCTGAGAGTACAGAGGATTAAAGACTTAGAGGAGTCTCGTTAATTTTACAAACCTTGTTTTGATTTACCAGACCAATACAAACATTTCTGTACTTTCTTTAACTCTGCTAAGCTCCTTTTAAAAAATGTATGAAAGCAAGGCTCTATCCTACCGTAACGAGACACAACATACTCCGGCTACATAAAAATGATACACTGAAGTACTTTCTTCAGAAAATAGCTACCAAAAATGTAGACTTTAAGGCCATTGTTACCACGAGCTTCCCATAAAAGTTCCAATTAAACGTTAAATTACAAATTTATATATTTGTGTGTGTGTGTGTGTGTGTGTGTGTGTGTGTGTGTACTGGGAAGAAATGGAGCTTTCTAACTTTGTTTTTTACTGGGCGGTTTTGTGGCTACTAGTATAGCTTAACTTTATTAGATCTTATTTTACAAGGAGCTCCTTATTGAATCTCTACAAGCTTGTCCCTCTACGGGGTTCAAAGGCTGATGAAAAAAAAATCCCTTACGTGCATCCTTCAGAAATCTCTTGAGCTCACTGTTGTACTCAAGTCATGACTAATTTTCAAAGGACCTCCTCACCTCCTGTGCTGTTAAACTCCAGGCAAGAAGTACACTTCAATATGGGAGGCTCAATAGCTTTATCTGAAAATGGTACGTTGGGGCAAGGGGGAAGAGATTTTACAGGACTAAAGAGAAAAGCAGATTTATATACCTCCATCTTTCATTGAGAGTTCTTCATTATCTTTATTTAACAAGCCCCTCAGGCTGAGATGCAGAGAATGAAGCAGAGAGTATGTCTTTCAAAGCAATCCTACATCTGCACTTCATTCCCCAACATTTTGATTGGCCCCTAGGTACTTTGAACTTGATTCTGATCTCAGTCACCCTAAGAACGAAATGGCACAGTAACTTCATTATAGCCAATTAAGTGGCTCTGGATTAATAAGCAATATCACTGAGATCAGAATTGAGCCCAGTGGAATTACAGGAATGTTAAACTTGCCTGAACCAACAGGCCACCACTGTACTTCAAAGTAAACAATGTCTTTTGAATGATGCTGCCACCTAGAGCTGTGAACTGGTATTGCTATCTGGTCAGAGCAGTTCATGATGCAAGAAACAAACAAACAAAAATACATTTTCCCCAAAGTAACCAGATTGCTGGGATGTGATATTTCCTTCTTCTTTTCTGAGATTAACCACTACTCCATACATGGGCTCAAAAACAGCACGTAATGTTATAAGGAAATGCATAAACAACCTTTTTTTTTGCAAAAAGAACATCCCATTCCCTGAATCTCCTGTCTTTAATCACAGGCTATGAGAAGCTGTCATTATTTGTCACATAGTTTGGCTGCTTTATGCTCTATCCTCGCAAGGGCAAGGGCCGTCTCTTGTATCCATGATACCCCAGGCACAGGGAAGTGTCACAGAAATAAATACTTACTCTGTTTCCTTAATAAATGGACACAAAGCAGCTGAGGTGATCTCTTTTTTTAGGACCAGCAGTGATTGGAGAGAGTGTGAAGGTTTTCGGGCCAAAAAAAGCTCTTCCTCAGGCATGTAACTGGCCAGAGCTTGGTAGGACCTTCATTGACTCTCTCTTCTTCAGGCTTGCTACATGCCTGAGGAGAGTCTTCCTGTTGCTCACAAACTTGAATTCTTGGACTTAGACTTCAGAGACCAAGGTTCAAATGCTTACTTAGCAATGAACGCACTGGGTGGTAGGGGTGTGAAGTTCGTTTTTCTTATTTTTGATTACTAAAATTAATGAAGCCACATTCATAAAAAACAGATGAATAAGCAAATGCTTGTCATTTGCTTTCATCAATTTTCATTTTTTTAAATGAAAAATCAATCAATCAATCACTACACATGTACAAATGGCCACGGCGGCTGTTCTGCAAATGTGTGCCCATTCCCAAAATGGTGTTGGCAGCATTGGCATCATTTTGGAAAAGGGTGGTCTGCACAGAATGATCCAAAGGTAATTTTGCACATGCACAGTCATTTTTAAAATTAATTTTTAATAAAATAAACAAATAAACCCCGAAAATGGTAGGCTTGTTTATGGAAAACCCCACCACTTTTCCTGCATGACCAAGTTTGAGCAAGCATTCTAAGTGGCCACACAGTGGCTATGGAATTCCCTCCTGGAGGAGATTAGCCTCTATCCGGATCTCCCTTGCTTCCACAGACAATGTAAGCCCTGGCTGTTTTGACAGGCGTTTGGAGAGGGGGACGGGTAATGGGTGGGGTTTCTTGTTTTTGTTTTAAGTTTGGTTTTCTTTACCGGACCCATTTTATTTTATTTTATTTTATTTTTATAAAACTTTTTAAATTTTAAAAACTTCTTTATACCCTGCCCCATCTGCACAGCAGCTTGGGACGGCTTACAATCTAAAAAGACACATTAAAATACAGATATAAACACTCTTACAGGGGGAGGAACAACAATAACAACAACAACAACAAAAACTAGAAACCCTCCCTCCCTACCCCTCACCCTCCTACCCTACCTGTCTCCCTTGCCAAAAGCCTGATGGAACAGCCAGGTCTTACAAAGTAATCTAAAAGAAGAGAAGTCTGGGACCACCCTGGGCTCTCCTGGGAGGGAGTTTCACAGCCTTGGTCCAGCCACCGAGAACACTCTCTTCATAGTGCCCCCCGGGAGACCAGAGGGACCTCAAAAAAGGTGCCCCCTGTTGACCGTAGGGGCCAATGCAGAGCCCAAGTAGTGTGGTGATCCTGCAGGTAGGTGGGGCTGAAGTCACGTACAGCATTGAAGGTCAAGACCAACACCTTGAATTGGCGCCTGGAAGACTATAGGCAGCCAGTGCAGAAAACGGAGCACCAGCGTAATATGCTCCCGGTGGCCCATCCCCATAAGGAGATGAGGTGCCGCATTCTGCACTAGCTACAGTCTCTGAACTGTTGTCATGGTAGCCCCACATAGAGTGTATTATAGTAGTCAAGTCTTGAAGTGATAAAAGCAAGGATGATATTGGCCAGGTCGCGGTTAGAGTCTGAGACATATGGCTTAAGCCGCCACACTAGGAGTAATTGATGGAATGTGCTCCTCACCACTGCCCCCACCTGAACATCCAGGTGGAGTTGGGAATCAAGGAGCACTCCCAAACTCTGAACCTGGGGAGCCAATGGGGGGTGAACCACATCAATGATGGGGGATGCCACACCCAATGCCTTCCCCACTAGCATCACCTCTGTTTTATCGGGATTCAGTTTCAGTCAGCTCGCCCTCATCCAATCCCCCACAGCAGCCAGATCCCGGGTAAACACAGAGACTGCTGGGTCCGAGTCAGATGTAAAAGAGAGCTAAAGTTGTGTGCCCTCAGTATATTGATGACACCAAACATTAAACTGACTCACAACCTTGCCCAGCAGCTGCATATACACGTTGAGCAGGAAAGGGGACAAGATGGAACCTTGCAGGATTCCACACGAGAAGTCCTGGGGAGATGGAAAATATCCGCAAGCACCACTCACTCGCTGGTTTCTTCTGGCCAGGAAAGAGCGGAACTATTCAAGGACATTCCCTCCCACCCCAGTATGGTCCTGCAGGTGGGTCACCAACATCTCATAGTAAATGTTATCAAAAGAAGTCAACAGATCAAACAAAATCAACAGGGTCAAATGATCCTGGTCCAATTCACGGCAAAGGTCATCAACCAAAGCCACAAGCACAGTCTCAGTGCCATAACCCGGCCGAAAGCTGAACTGCAAGGGATCCAGATACCTGATGTGGTCAAGATGCCCGTGTAACTGCTGAACCACTACCCATTCAATAATGGGTTAAAAAAGAGAAGGTTAGAGACTGGTGAGGGAGTAAATGTCAAATGATGTCAAATGATGATTTTTTGAGCAGAGACCACACCACCGCCTCTTTGAGGCAGCTCAGCACTCTGCCCTCCTGCAGGGAGGCATTGGCCACACCCAGAAGCAATGGCCCCAGCATCTCCCGGCTAGCCTTGATCAGTCAGGGCCAAGTTCACAAAAGGTGGCTCTAACAGACCCAGGAACATCCTCCGTATCAGTGAGTGATAGTGTGTCCTGTACACTTTTCTTTCCATTATGAAGTGACAAGACATTGCTCGGGGTCGTCCTACTGCTGCGAGTTGTAGTGCGCTGTCCAGAAGAGGAATTATCATGTTTTCGCTTAGCCGATTCTGCTGGCATTTCTATAGCCTATGGAAACAAAAAGTGTGTCCGAATAAGTCAATAAGGAATTTGTAATGCACAAAATATACACGCATAAATGTTAGATAACTCATTGTGTTACATCAATACTGAGTTTGAAAAAAACCAGTCACAGTACATTGACTACTATCGCAGACCGAATGTTATCATAGAACATTGACATGCCAGATTGTGAAAGGTGTACGCCGTCAACCAAAAACATATCACAGGCGACTATAATGTTCCTGTGCCAGACAGAAACCATACCAATATCCTTAAGGAAAGCACCACACACTTATTAACATTTCTTACACATTTATTAATAGCACGCATGTTTGTGCTATATTGGTTGCACCTGCGAATGATCATGTCCGAGAAGACAAGCTTACAACCAGGAAAAAGAAGGCAGATTGCCATTAGATTGTTTCTCATTTATTCAAGCAGCTCACCCCCTTTGAGCATGCCGATATCGTTACCACTAGAGTGGATTACAATGCACGAAGTCAGGTCAGAAAGGGATTAAATGAATTGCCTTTCCTTCTTTAAAGACAGAAATACATTGGACCATTGCTTTCCCCACCCCTTCTGATCCATCTCACTGTAACATTGCGTAAATTAAAATTGATGTCTGCGTGTTCCGTGCTGCAAAATTACTCTAGTCTTGTGATGTACGAGTTACCAATGATCCAAATGTTCTGCATTATTACTTAATAGAACACGCCAAGCAATTACTTATCAGTAGGCTGTCGTTTAGTGCATGTGTATTATTTTTAGTTTACATATTTTGTCAGGATATTTTTAGTAAACAGGTAACACAAAGGACATGCATCCCTTCCGCCGGTTGCCTCGCTTTCCAAATGGAAGAACAGTCTCTCCCAAAGGATGGATATGTTTTCATCTGTTTTTTTGGATAAGTAAAATTGTTTTTCACTATAATAAGTACATGTTAACTATATTTCACAATACTATTAGTAACTTAGTATAGTATATTATTATTGAACAGTACAATATACTAAATCATTGAACTATAATATATATATTATATAGTATTTGTCAGCGCGCACCCTCCCCAAGCTGGGGGCTCCGGGACAGCGGGCCCGCTGACCCGGAGGCGGACCCGCCTCAGAAGCTTGGCGGAGGGATCAGGTGCGGCACTGAGAAGATCAGGGGGCGGGGTCATGTCGTAAGGGAGCACACTTCTGGCCACGCCCCTTAAATCCCTAGAACGGCATCAGCTGTGGCAGCGGGGCAGTTGGGCCCCGCCCTGAGCAGAAACTGCACGGTGTCCTGGACCCTGTGTATTTCCCCGAGTGGGTGGTCTCCATTTGTGTTTGTGAGTCTTGTCTCTTCGAGGCAGACAGCTACTGCCCGCCTTGTCCCTGTGATGAAAAGGGTTGCCTTCTAGTTCTGAGGGAAAGCCCACCCTACACCCTGAGGGACCCTAGCCTTACCGAGCTAGGTATTGGCAGTAAGCATAGTTGCCTCTGGTTGTCTGTGTGGTGTCTTATTTGTGTACCAAGAGAGAGTGGAGTCCCCGTTTCCCCATATCTCCTTCCCTCTCCTGCCCCCTACCCCCGTGACAGTATTATTGAACTATATAATATATATAGTCTTATTGTACAGTACAATATATCTGTTGTAGTGTATGTATTCAAGTTACTATTTGTTATTATATATATAATAACAAATAGTAGTGTATACAAGTGTCGTGTAGTGTAGTTGTAGTGTATACAAGCTACTATTTGTTATTATGTATATAATATATTATACTACAAGTGTATATAATATATTATATACTACAAGTATATTATATAATATGATATTATAATATTATATAATATAATATCATATTATGTTATAATATTATATAATATTATATAATATAATATTATAATATTATACAATATTACTACAATATTATATACTACAATATTATATACTACAAGTGTATATAATATGTATATAATATATTATACTACATTGCTATACTATGGTTATATATACCTATATTAAAGTATATGAACTAAATGTTAATGTTATTAACAATAATGTATATTTTTCTCATTGTTTTCATGACTGTCTAAACTAAGGCATCATACTCCATTTAAAATTTTTACAATATTAACAAATTGATATTTTTTTAATTTTAAAATTCTAAAAATGTATTTAATTTTAAAAACAATATTAATTAATTTTTAATACAGTTTTTCAGAGTAGCTGAACCTACTCTGATTCAGCTGCCCAGTGGTTGTTAAGATGTTTACCCTCAGACTGAAAAAGAAATGAACTTCATGGACTTCAAGGAACCTAACACAGTCATTTCAAATCCTGCTATGCCAAGGCCAAAAATAAAAGGCAGCAGCAACCATTTGTTGTGAGGCAGGGCCGATGGCGGATAAATCTTTTTTTTTTAAAAGGCAATCAATTGAGAACCCAGAGGAGGGGAGCGGGACTAACAGCCGGTGGCATTGCTAGGGGGAGGGAGTGATATCCCTGGCTACCGGTGTTCAATTGAGAACCCGGAGGAGGGGGGTGGGAGCGTTAGCTGGTGGCATTGCTAGCCACTGGTGATCATGGCTGGATAAGGGAATCGGGAACAGGACGGGAGAAGCTGGAGGACAGGGAAGGGGGGGTCCTGGCAGGGGATTCACTAGATAGAGACCTGGAGGGAGGGGATAGCTGTCCAGTAGCTGCAGTAGCTGCTACCAGCGATCAATTAAGAACCTGGAGGAGAGAGGCGGGAACGATAGCCGGTGGTATTGCTAGCCACCGGCGATCATGGCTGGATAAGGGAATCGGGAACAGGAGCAGTTGGAGGACAGGGCAGGGGGGGTCCTGGTGGGGGATTCACTAGATATAGACGAGGAAGGGGGGGTGGATAGCTGCCCGGTAGCTGCGTTAGCTGCTGCCCGGTAGCTGCGTTAGCTGCTACCGGCGATCAATTGAGAACCCAGAGGAGGGGGGTGGGAGCGATAGTCGGTGGCATTGCTAGGGGTAGGACCGAGAGCCATGGCTACCGGAAATCAATTGAGAACCCGGACTAGGGCGGCGGGAGCGATACCCAGTGGCATTGCTAGCCGCCAGCAATCATGGCTGGATAAGGGAATCGGGAACAGGACGGGAGCAGTTGGAGGACAGGGCAGGGGGGGTCCTGGCGGGGGATTCACTTGATAGAGACCTGGAGGGGGGGTAGCCGCCCAGTAGCTGTGGTAGCTGCTACTGGTGATCAATTAAGAACCCGGAGGAGGGAGGCGGGAACAATAGCCGGTGGCATTGCTAGCCGCCAGCAATCATGGTTGGATAAGGGAATTGGGAATGGGAGCACATGGAGGACAGGGAAGGGGGGGTCCTGATGGGGGATTCACTAGATAGAGACCGGGGGGGGGCGGAATCCACCTGGTAGGTGCGGTAGCTGCCGGGCGGGGATATAAACAGCAGCAGCACCATAAGTGAACACACGCATGACACACTAAAAGGCTAGCACACAATATGTTTACATTTGTTACACGTTTGGCCCGGTAGCTGCAGTAGCCAACGGGTGGGGAAATAAACAGCAGCATCAGCACAAGTGAACACATGCACGACACACTAAAAGGCTGGCAAACAATATGTGTACACATTTGTAACGAAAACATTAATCAGAAAAATAAAGAGTTCACTATTGATGGCTAACATTAATAAGAAAAATGAAAAGTTCAAGCACTTACAAAAAAGCTTCTTTATGTTCGATGATGTGCTGATGAAAGAAGTAAGGGAATATAGGAGGACTCTCTCTCCTCGAGTCACGATGCAGTGTTTTGTCACGGAGTGCAGCAAATCAGAGTGTGTTTACCAACACAGACACCTGGTGCAGCTCGGACAGGCACTCACTCTCACTGCGGTTTGGGATCAAGAGAGAGAATAAGGTGACAAACAGACCTATTTATACTTAATGGTGAACGCGGGACATGTCTCTCTGAGAAAGAATTAGTCAATAAAATTGGCCAGGCGGGTGTCTGTCAACACGGGTCCAAGAGTTGATCTAATTGCACCAGGTATCGCGGTACCGAGTATTTCCGGCCAGAAACATGCTGCAATGACGTGATCAATGGAAAGGGGAGTTGGTGCCGCATCTCCTTCAAATCTGCAGAGCTGCCGCTTTCCGTTGTGCGGCCAAAATGCCGCAGTACCATCAGCGGAAAGCCGTTCCCATGGCCTCGGAAAGCTGTGTCTACCACACCGTGCCAGGATACGCGGAAGAGGGGTTTCTGTCGGTATTTGCTGCCGATGTGGAATTTTGCTACAGCCCTAGGTGACACCCACCGAAAGTGATCACACAAAACCATACAAGGCAGGGCTTCCATTACTTCTAGTTCTCCCACTGTAATAAATGCAGCATTATTGACTGACCCAGACCCGGCTGTCTCGTTGCTTTCCCAATGTTTGGAGGCCGTGGCGGAATGGATGCAGCAGAGCAGACTGAAGCTCAACCCCGATAAGACGGAGGTGATGTTGGTGGGGAGAGCGAGTGAGGTAGTGGCTCCCCTGATTGGGGGAATTTGCCCGCCCATAGCTCAGCAGGTCCGGAGTCTAGGGGTGATATTGGATGCAGACCTCCGCCTGGAGTGGCAGGTGAAAGCAGTCGCTAAGGCTGCCTTCCGCCAGTTGTATCTGGTGCGTAGGCTGCGTCCGTTCGTCTCTGGCCCGGACCTGGCCACCCTCATCCATGCCTTCATCACCTCGAGGCTGGACTACTGTAACGCGCTCTACGTGGGGCTTCCCTTGTGCCTGGTTCGGAGGCTGCAGCTAGTGCAGAATGCGGCAACTCGTCTCCTTATGGGGATTGGTTGTCGGGAGCATATTACACCTGTGCTCCGGACTCTGCACTGGCTGCCAGTAGCGTGCCGAGCTAGGTTCAAGATTTTAGTGTTGGTCTATAATGCCCTTAACGGTCTGGGCCCCACATACCTCAGGGACTGCCTCACCCTCTGTGCCCCAGGGCGGCCCCTGCGATCGGCCAGGGGTGCCTTCTTGGAGGTCCCCCGCGTAAAGTGGGGGGCCACAATGGAGAGGGCATTCTCCGTGGCCGCGCCGCGGTGGAAGGAACTCCCTTCTGGAGGAAGCCCACCTGGTCCCAAACCTGTTGTCATTCCAGCAGTGTTGTAAAACCTGGCTGTTTGCCCAGGCCTTTGGGGAGGGTGGGTTAGGGTTGTGTTTTTTCCCCCTACCCTGTTTTATTGTTTTAATGTTGATATTGTTTCCTGGGGCCCTGTTTTAAAAGTATTTAACTGTTGATTGTTTTAAATTGTTTTATATTGTTTTATGTTGTTGGAAGCCGCCCTGAGCTGTTTACAGGAGGGGCGGGGTATAAATGTTTTAAATAAATTAAATTAAATGAATTTAAGTCGTGATGAATACGAGTGATTTTGGGTGAAAACAGACATGACGCTAACCACCCTTTAACCACCCTTTTGGTTATTTATACATGTTGCAGGACTGTATTGGTGCCCTATGCAGCCCTGAAACATGCATAAATGACCACCAAGGGTGGCTAAAGGGTGGTTAGCATCGTGTCTGTTTTCACCCTTTATCTGAGTAGTAAAGTTATTACGGATCTTAACGTGATATTTTATTATGTATTATGATTTTTTTGTATTTAATGTTTTATATATGATGTGCACTGCTCCGGGCTGCCATTAGGCAGGAGGGGGCAGTATAGAAATAAATAAATAAATAAATAAAATAAAGGGGTATGAAAACTAAAACAAAAATGGCAGGAGTGGTTCTGCACACCCCTAATGGGTGTCCCTGTGCAAGTCACTGCTTCTCAGCCTCAGCTTCCCATCTGTAAAATGGGAATGTAATATGGATCATCTCTGTTTTCCTCTACATTCCCTTTCCTTATTCATCTTAGATTGTAAGCCTTTCAGGGCAAGAACTTGTTTCTAATTACAACACTGGTAAATACCGGACTAGAATTGCAAGAAACACCTGGAAAAGAACAATAACCATTGACTTTCTGATACCAGAAATTATTTGGTAACATTGTAGTGGTTAAGAGTGCAGTACTTCAACCAGGCGGTAGGGGGAGGCCCCAATTCAAGCCTTACCTTAGCCAAGCTGAGTGACCTTGGACCAGTCACATACCTCTCAGTCGAACCTACCTCACAGGGTTGTTGTGAGTACTGAGTTGAGTTAATTAGTTAGTTGTCAATGTTAAAGTAAATAAGTTAAAGATTTGTAAGCCATCGTGAGCCTAAGGGATAGGGTGGGATAAAAAAATATATAAATAAAAGTTTAACTTCCGGTACTGATACTCTGATTTTTTAAAAATTAATTTATCGATTTCTGACACCTATTTATTGATTTTACATCCTGTAAAATCACCTTCCAGTCTCAAAAATTTGACTTTTCATCCTGAATTTTGTAATTTCTGTTCCATTTTTTTTGGTTTTCCATCCCAATATATTGATTGGTAACCGGAAAATTGAAAAATTGATGATGGAAATTACTAGGGGCGGGAAACCGGTAGAATCCGGTATCCGATAATGCCGGTAACGGGCGTACCAGCATTATCGGATTCGACCGGTAATCCAGCCCCGGTACCGGATTCCGGGGTACCGGATTTTTTTACATTGCAGCCATTTAAAAATGGCTGCAATGTAAAAAAACTTAAAGCCCCAGCCAAAAAGTTTTTTTAAAAAAAACCCTCCCCGAGTCCAGGCTGCGCGGGTGGAAGGGGGGACACCCCCCACCCACCCTGCCAGCCTGGCTTTTTGTTTTAAAAAAGAACAGAGTAAGAGCCAGAGGCGAGGCGAGCCCACCCCCCCAGCACCAGCGGCCGCGGCGTCCCCGCAGCCGCCAGTAAGTATGACTCGATCCCTGGGG
>QEPC01004157.1:99528-159154 GCA_003113815.1 Sphenodon punctatus | reverse complement strand
GGGGAGACAGGGAGAGGGGACAGTGGGAGAGACAGGGGAGAAGACAAACAAACATTCAAGTGGATGTGAAGTCTCAGGTGCGTGTGCTTGGCTTGGTTACAATCAGGTTGGTTGCAGCAGTCTGCAGAGGAGGGCAGACACTCAGTAAGTATATGGGGAATGACTAGCAGGCATTGGGAAAGGCAGTGAGGAAGAAATGGGACTTGAGGAGGGATTTGAAGGAGCAGAGGGAGGGGGCAAGGCGGATGTGGGCAAGGAGGGAGTTCCAGGCATGGGGTGCAGCAAGGGAGAAGGGTCGAAGGTGGTTAGGTGAGCAGGAGAAAGGAGGGAGAGTGAGGGAGGAAACAGAGGAAGACCGGAGAGTGCATGCAGGAGTGCCTAGGGAGATTAGGTCTGAGAGGTAAGGGGGAGCTTGGTCGTGGAGTGTTTTGAACGTGAATACCCGGAGTTTAAACAGGATACGTTCAGGAAGGGGGAGCCAGTGAAGAGAGAAGAGGAGGGGCTGCACATGGTCAAAGCGACGGGCAGAGTGAATGACCTTGGCAGCGGAGTTTTGGATTGTGATAAGGGGGGAGAGGTGAGAGCGAGGGAGGCCAGAAAGGAGGAGGTTGCAGTAATCGAGGCGAGAGATAACCATGGCATGAACAAGGGTTATGGTCGAGGAGGTAGAGAGAAAGGGGCGGATCCGAGCAATGTTATGAAGGGTGAATTGGCAGGATTTGGCAACAGAGTCAATGTAACTTACATTTCCCTTAGAAGAACTTCACAGTTGTGGCTGCAGTTGAAATTAGAGATTTTATTTGCTACAGATGACACTACTACCTGCCAAAATGAGCAAATCCGTCAAATCCAAATGATCCAAGCCAAAACAAATGAACAGAGTAGCAAACACTACCCGCCCGAGCTTCAATCAATTTCCTGTTTTCACAATTTTGGTTCGTTCAGTTCATTTCGTTTGTCTGTTTAAGCCATTTCCCCCTTTCCTGCTCATTTTCATGGTTCCTGGTGAAAACAAATGGAAAACTGGACAACAGATGATATAAACAATAAATAAATAAACCAAAAAACCCAAACACATTGTGAAATGTTGGTTGTTCAGACATTTTGATGCATGTCGTCTGGGTTGACTATAACTTGCTTGAAATGACAAACAAACAAACCAGAAGGCAACTATTTTGCTGCTTGTTTCACCATAACATAATATGAGCTTTCAATGCAGGACAAAAATTGTACAGAGAGAAGGAAAGAGAGAGAGAGAGAGAGAGAGAGGAGGAGGGAAGAACTAAACTGGAAAGCACTGCCTTTCTCCCAATGCTAAATTATTGACATTATAAAACAGAAGTGATGAAACCTTGGGGCACACTTGGAGGGCTGAAATGAATAATTTAGAAGAGCTGTTGTTTGATGCCTTGTTATTTTTATGTGGATAACTGAAAGAGATTGAAAACCAGGGCTCCAAAACAAAGGCATTCTGAAGAATGCCAAAGTAGCACCTACCAGGTCTCTGTGCTCTTATCTCTTAACTGTGATTGTGAGTCTAGCACGAGAATTGCCAGATGCATTTCTCTTGAGGAATCCAATGCAAAATCCTTAGTTACTAGTGAAGATGATCATTTGGATCTTATGCCATTATAAAATGGACAAGCCAAAATGTGCTCTTGTATGTTCTCCACCACATTCATTACACATGGGCATAATCTTTCATTAGAGAGGATTTTGAACCATCTCCCTACTAGGACAGTAGAGCACATTTGATTGAAATGTAATCTAGAAATGGCTTTTCCAGGTCAGGGGGGTTGCCCCCCCCCCTCTCTCCAAAATTCCAGGTATATAATCATTCTGGAGACTGGTGTCCTTAAATCTTTGGATCACTTCACTTATATTCATTGCTAAAAAAGGTATATCAGAATTGCTAAAAAGATAAACCAAACTATTTCTTCAGTGCCTGAGCTTGTTGTGTATGATAAGGAGATATTGGGCTACATGTAGACTACAGGTATAACAAATATGTAAAGTTAAAGGTTAAATGTGTATGTAATGTGAAAGCTGAGAACTGGAAACTCCCTTCATGCAATGGAGAACTCCTAAGTCATGACCTTGAGCGACTGTGAGTGTGTAATCAGAAAAAGCCTCACACGTCTGCAGACACTAGCAATAGGCCATTGAATTACAAATGGATTGCTTTCTGTGGGCATGACTGAAAGCACAGACTTATCTGGTGGGAAAATCGAACAAAGGACCATGGAAAAGTAGTTAAACTGGAAGACAAGACAAAAAGGGGAGCTTCATTAGAATCATCAGAGTTTCATCATCATCACATCTTAGCAGCCAAAGAAGGGCTGCACCAATGAAACTATGAAGTAAGGACTCTTGGAAACTCTAAGACTGGTACCCACCAAGCTTTCCACTACTGGCTGTGACATGAACTGAAATATCCTTGGACCTTGATTAGGGTAAGCCTAAATTAGGAGAAGCCAAGTACAGATAGGAATACATTATTGGTTATGTTATTTTGATTTCTGCACTTTTGAGTATAGTCTTGTACTGCATGCTTATTCATGACTTATTCAATAAACTTCTTTTTAACTGAACTTAGTATGGTCCAGTGGAATTGCTAATCCTAACATTGGCCGGACACAGATTGGGGTTATTTCTGTGTTTACAAACACAGGCACACCAAGAGAGAGAGAAAGAGTCTATGCTGGGAAACTCTGATGTTCAAAGGTAACAAGAAGTTTCATCCATTGCAGGCTGAATCAGTTCTAGAGAGAGAGAGTTGATCCAGTGGGAGCTGCAAGCCAGGGAAACTGAGTCATGACAGCCTTGAGTGGGGTAGTGAGACGTCAATACCATGACAGTGTGCATACAGCTAGGGATGTGTGAGCAGAATGGGGTTCGGATGTTCGGCTGTTTGGCCCAAAAGCCTAGTTTGGGTTCAGGTGTTCGGTCAAGCGGAGTCGGTTCCGCTGAACGTTTGGTGGAGTTGGGACCCACTGGGAGGTTTGGGGCAGTCCAGGAACCCACAGGGGTGCCTGTGGCGGTATGGCAGGCCATCGGAGACCCACTTCAGCAGCAACAGCAGAGACCGGGAAGTATTGGCACATGGCACCCTGGGTTGCCTGGGCAGGCAGGTTCAGCTCTTGACTCCTGGGGAAGGGCCGGCCCCAGGCATGTGCCACATGTGCGGCTGCACATGGCCTCACAGCCAGCAGGGCACCCAGGCTTGCCTAGCTGGGAGGCAGGCTGCAGACAGCTTCTCCCCCAAAAAGTTCTTCTGCCTCCCCTTCCTGACTCAGGTCCCCATCCCTCACCTGCGTCTCCCTCCTAGTAGTGCTGCAGCAGCAGCAGGTGGGGACACACCAATCATACTGGGAGATAAAGTTATTTGTTTACAAACAACTCATCCCCATGTGAGTGATCAGAAGGTTGTTACCTCTAAAGAAGTTTCTTCGAGATGGCTTCCAACGTTCTCACAACTGGGTTGTGGATGCTTACCCTATTCAAATACTAGACCACACAATGGTCTTGAGCTCTTCTAGTATAAAAGCACTCACCCCCTCAGAATGACAGCTCCTTCCATCTCTTTCTAGACATATAAGAAAAAAATTCCATGTGGGGCTGGAAAGGAGGGTGTTGTGATAATGTTCGGAGTCATCGCAAAGAACCTTGTTTCCAAGGTAGCAAACTTCTGTTCTTCTTTGAGTGGCTCCTCACAGGTCCTTTTTACATGGCTACGCTGGGTGGCGGGCCCGTGAGCACGCCGGTGCATGAACGGGGCATGCACACGGCCGCACACACATCCCCACTCATCCCCCCCCACTCATCCACACCCAAAGAGTAACCGCCGTTTCCCCCAGTTGCTCTGTGAATGGGGGCAAGTGGTGTGTGTGTGTGTGTGAGTGAGAATGCATGTTAAGCAGGCGCGCATGCACTCCCACTAGACATGGGCACATGCACCGCGTCGTTCCTGTGTACCTATACACAGACATCGTAGAACACCAGTTTGTGTGGGATGTCTCAGTGCCTTTATTGCATTGTCTTCCTGTGTGGGGGAACAGCAACGAGTTTGTCACCATCACCTACGACAAGCCTCACTACATACCGATCAGTAAACACCACATTGACACTATAAGCATTGAAATAAAGACAGATCAGAATGAGCACGCCTCATTTCATTTTGGAAAGGTGGTTGTGAAACTATGCATACGCCCTCAGAGAACAGTGAGCTTTTAAGATTGTGTTTGTAAAAAATTACGGGGACCCCAGGGTCTATGTCAACTATTACAAGGCGCAGGCCGGTTATGGCCTCCCGGGATTTCAAGGGGTCCCTGTGATGTATGGAGAAGCCATTGGGGAGGATATTTCACAGTCTCTTTCTAAAAGAAGTTCCTCTGTTAAGAAGGGGCTTTGAGTTGATTAAGTCTCACACCAAAATAGCTGCTCAAAATATAGCCAAGGATGTGTTGGGGCACATCTCTCATATAGTTCTGGAGAAAATCACCCCCTCTGATAAACAGGAGGGCTCCGGGATTACGTATATACAGAGAAAAAGAGAAGTTAAGAGAAAGGCTCCAAAAACACTGCAGGTGGGGCCCCCTCGAGCCCATAAAAGGAAGGCTCTGCAGAGGGCCCACGGAAGAAGCGGGGAAGGCTGAACAAAAGAGAAGACATGCTAGTACCAGCAAGGGTGATATCTTTTAATAAGCATGGCTTTTATTCACTGTGGATCTGAGGAATGCACCAAATCGGAGAGAGGCCTATTTCAAGTACCCCACACACAAACCAGCATTGAGAAGAGCATGTACATAGAAATCCCCCCTCTCTCAACCATGGGTGAGGCAGCCCCACTTGATTGTTTCATTGCTGGAAATGGAATAGACTATTTAGATTTGAACATGTTACTCTACCTTTCCTGCAAGATTGTCAAGGAAAAGAGAGTCAACATCGACGCAGACACCTAGGTGGGGTTAGTGAAATACCCTGTAGCCTCCATTTTCAGTCAGCTGGATGTCACAGTGGGCGATCGCCAGTGCAATAACTGCTACCCTTATAAGGGTTTCATAGAATCTGTTCTCAATTATGGTGGAGACACCCTCGCCACACAATGTTCTGCAGGCCTGTTTTACAAAGACACAACTGGACACCACAAATCAAACGATTTGGAGGTGGGTAATGAGGTTTTTAAGAAGAGGGCACAACTTACCGGAGGGAGGAGAAAAGTTGAGCTGCCGGGCCCCCTCCACAGAGACCTGTTTTTTTCAAGAAAAACTTATTGAATGCAGTGGATGTTAACATAAAACTGACTCGAAGCAAAGATTCTTTCTGCCTCAGGAGTAATGAGCCTGCCAGACTGTACAAGTTGTAGCTTCTAAACGCCTAGCTTTTTGTGAAAAATGTATGTGTGGCACCCGGAGTTTGTCTAGGACATGCGAGGCCCTGCTTACCTCCAATGCTAAATACCCAATAGATCGGATGGGGATGAAAGTGTTCAGCATCCCTGCCGGCAGTCATGTCAGTAATCAGGGGAATCTGTTTCTAGGACAGATCCCAAAGCTCTTGGTCTTGCGCTTCCTGGACAATGATTCTTTTAGTGGAAATTATGCAAAGAACCCCTTCAATTTTAAACATTATGATATTAATTGTGTGGTGTTCTATGTGGATGGAGAGCAGATTCCAGCCAAGCCACTACAGCTGGACTTTGCAGGAGGAAATTGTGTCAGAGAGTACATGAATCTCGTACAAACTGCCAGCAAACACATGAAAGACCAGACTCTCCTCATTAACTGTGAGCAGTTTGCAGAGGGATACACACTGTTCACCTTTGAACTGTCTCTCAATCAGGAAGGTGGAGACCATTACTCATTGTTTAAAAATGGAAACCTGAGGGCAGAAATACGTTTTGCTGCTGCCTTACCCATCACCGTCAACATGATTGTATACGCTGTTTTTGACAATGTGATAGAGATAAATCAAAGGAGAAATGTGCTGTTTGACTATATGTGACATGGATACCGTACAGCTAATACGTGTTTTATCATCAGACCCTTACATGAGAAAGACTTTCTTGGATGTGTTCCCTAGTGACTGGCTTACCAAGGGGAGAGAGATGCAAAGGCCTGCAGGCCTAGTGGTCAACACACACACCCATACCCAGCCTGGAGAACACTGGCTTGTCATCTACCTAACAGAACACAACCAGGGTGAGGGGTTTTTTGCTCTTATGGAGAGCCCTCTGACAGCGTTTTGTTTCCTAGAAGCATTTTAGAATTTTTGAACAAAAATGGCTGTAGGATTGTGTTTTACCATAAACAATTACAAGACCCAAAGTCTATGGCCTGTGGTTATCACTCTGTATTTTTTCTACATCACCGATGCAAGGGTTTATCTTTTGAACAAATTTTAGATTTGTATTCTGATAAATTAGCAGAAAATGATCAAATGGTGATGCAATTTGTAAAAAACAAAAAGTACCACCTCGTGGACATGCCCAGCAATGTAATGGGCATGTTTCAACAAGCCCAGACCTGTGTCTCCTGCCGTAAATTTCATAGCCTTGTTTCTCAATAAAAGCAACCCCCTTATGAGGGTTTAAAAGTAACTCACAGTTTGTGTCTTTTGTTCAACCCCCTTTTTAAGTAAAGACCCAGACTGTGTAATTTTAAAAAAATAAAAAATCAAGGTTTTATTATTATTATTATTATTATTATTATTATTAATAACAAACATTTATATAGTGCCAGCAGTGTACCTGGCACTTTACAAAGTAATAAAATAGACACTGTCCCTGCCCCTAGGGCTTACAATCTGAGAGACAGGAGCTGGGGGAGAGACTTAGGAAGGGGAACAGAGGGAGAGACAAGGGGTCTAACATTCATGAAGATGCGAGGTCTCAAGTGCACGTGCTTGGCTTGGTTACAATGAGAATGACAGGAGGCAGGTCCATGTTGCAAGGATAAGGGTAAACAGATCATAGGTATAGGAATAGTGGCTCAGCAGGATAAAGAGTCATACAGAGCAGAGCGAAAGAGGTGAGTTTTAAGGAGAGATTTGAAGGTATGAAGGGAGGGGGCAAGGCGGATGTGGACAGGGAGGGAGTTCCAGGCATGGGGGGCAGCAAGTGAGAAGGAACGAAGGCGCTTAGGGGAGCAGGGAAGGCGTGGAAGGGTGAGAGAAGGGACAGAGGAGGAGCGAAGTGCACGGGCTGGAGTATGGAGGGTGATAAGTGCAGAGAGGTAGGGGGGAGCTAGGTTGTGAAGAGCTTTATAGGTGAAGACTAGGAGCTTGTGCAGGATTTGTTCAGGAAGGGGAAGCGAAGAGAGGAGGGGCTGCACATGGTATTTAAACTACATCACAGTAAATCAACATGTTACACAGGGAGCCAGTTAAACAGTCCAGGTTTCCTTCTATAGGCTTGAGGAGGGGACAAAGGAGTGGTAGGCAGACTTGTGGTGAGGTCTGATATCATGGACTTCAGAAGCTCTCTGTTTGAGCCGTTTCTTATTAGAGAGGAAGGAACGTTAACGTCGTCCATAGCTCTCAAAAAAAGTCCCATCCAGTAGATGGTTTCTTGAGAGTGTGCTGCTATGTGGCTGCATGCACCAGGTCAAGCATGCTAGACCCTCTGACTGGTGTGTCTTTGTACACAAATGTAAAGGCGCGCTCCGTATTCTGTTTTAATTTAGACAGCAGAAGCTGAACATTGGCATGATTCTGCTTATTTATCCCTCTCAGCACCTTCTGTGTGACTGTGTCTGTTTCCTGAGGGAGCTCGGGTTGGGGGCTAGAGGCCTGCTCTTCTGAGGGGGGAAGCATTAAAGTCAGTCTTCTTTTTTCTGTCTCCTCTTGTCTCACAAAGGTTAAATATTTTTGAAGGAGAGAAGCATACTGCTTAGCCTTCTCATAGTCAGCCAAATCGGATCTGTGTAGAATGGCCTTCATTTCCACATCTATGGCCCATGATCAGAGGCATGGCTATACTAAGCAGAGGTCCTAGGAAGCCACCCTTCTGCCTCAGCAGCTGTCTCTTTCTTTTAAGAGATGTTTTCTTATTAGAAAGGGTCTTTATATTTCTTTTTTCAACACCCGTAGTTGCCTGGGGGTGAGAGGAATATTACCTTTTAAGGTATTTAAAGCAATTTCTGAGATGGCCGCCACTAAGTCATCAGAAGCAGCACAGAGAATAGCTTTTCACTGCAAAAGAGGTAATTTGACAAGTTGTTTTAGAAGGGGGAGATTTATCTTGATCCGAGATGACATACTTGCTCTGAAATGCATCAAATGGGGTGGGGCTAATAAGATTAGTGGCTTTTAATCCCTTTTTTCAAAGTGTTTGTGACAAGTCAGTCTGGTGGGATAAGACCTACTCTTAATCTTTAGGCCTCATGTGTGGAAGCATTTAAATCCACCACCATATACCCGTAAGCCTTTTGGGTAGCATCATCAAATGCTTCCATGAAGAATTTGGCTTTGCCAGGATACATTTGCCAGGTCAATGTAGCAATTTGTAACTTGTCCCATGGATTTTTAAAAAGAACCATAAATGTACAGTTCAGCTTTATTGTTCATGACCACTTACCCTGGCAAAAGATGTTTTGAACAATATAAAATATGGAGAGGTTTTCTTGGTGACAGTACCTCATGAACGCTCTTTCCACCTCACCATTTTCAGAAGCAGAATCCATCAAATCATCCACCACAACCCAATTGACGTTGCTGGTAGGAAACAGTACATAATCATTCAGAGATTCGGGCAAGCCATCTACAAACTAAATAAAAGGGTATTTATATTTACAATGCAAATCGTTATACAAAGGCTGCCAGCAGCTATAGTACCATACAACATTTTCAGGCATAACAGACAGTAAGCTAGTTCCATAATCCAGAAGTTTTTTTTATGAAGTAGCTTTTCCTGCAGTTTCTGGGGCCCGCACGAATAGCTGGAAAAGGATGTAGTCACCTGGTGTCCATGGTTAATATCCAGAAGGCATGCTAGTGAAGTCTTTTCTGAGCACCAATTTTTTCACAGTTGGCTAAATTCAGAGTGATCTCCTTTACTTTTATGCAGACTTTTCCACCTGAGAGCCTGTACCCGTATGTTTCGGGACCACCTGACACGTATTCTGTGATGTACTTATCTGGAGGGAGCTTGCTCGTAAGTTCCCCTAAATAGTCTCCCAAGGGGGGTTCCCACTCACCCTTCCTGCTCACAAAAATGACAAAGTCCGTGTCATGGTACAAACACCGTTCTTGCAATCCTCCTAGAATCTTGAGCAGCTCTAAATGTGCGTGTGCTGTCGTAAAAGCTGCTAAAAACACGTTTGTGTTTTTAGAGATCAGACAGCAGTCTTTGGTATATTTCCACCCAACAACAGCTGCCTCCTCCCCCAAGAAATCGCAAGAGGAGACAACGTAGTGTGGGAAAAACAGAAGTTGATAAAGATCATCAACATGCTGTACTATACTCAACTGGCCCAGATTTACTCTTGTGCAAATTTACCCCAGATAGAGTTGAGATACAGCTTAGCAGTATTACGTTTTGAAGAGTTCACCTCAATATGTTCCAGACGTAACCATAACCGTTCTTTCTTATAATAGTCCTCAGTGTATTTGTCCCGCTGTTCTTTAGTGACGCCCCTCTGGGGATAGCCTGACGCCTCCTGTTTTTGTCGGAGGTGCATGTTGATATACTCAGAAAAGAGTTTATCAGACTTCTTTTCAAAGTGCCACACTTCAAAGATTCTGCCTAGCCTGTACCCCTTCTCTAACGCTGCAGACAACTCAATAGTGCACAATGTCCCTTCAAGGACTCTTTCCTCTTCCATGTGCATACACGGATCCAACTGTAAGCTCTCTGCGCATGTTCTGCACAGAGGGAAAATAAGCTTACCATTCACCCTGACTGGAAGAACAGGAAAAAAAGTCCACGAGGATGGTAGACTTCTGCTTTGACAAGGCCAAAATACTCGGAGAGTGGTGCAAAATTTTTAGAAATGATTTTGGGATGACCACTAGAGTATTCTTTTGTTTTATTTACAAAGGGGTAGAGACTAGTAAAATCATAACAATGCACCTCCTCGCCTGGTTTTGTACAATAGTAAAGAAAGACTGCGTTACTCCTCCCCCCAAAGAGTACATCCCTAGGCTGCAATGACTGTGGGAACCCATTATCTGGCAGAAACTGTCACAGCTCTGCATCTTTCTCTACCATCTCCTTCCACTCGTGCTCCCAGATAGTTCTCACCACATACCCCTTCTCCCTGAGAAAGTCATTTTTACATTGCATCTGGTACACACGATACCTGTAAGAAACCCAGATAGGAGATTCTGGTCATCATCCCCAGAGCATTTTTTGCAACCATGGAAAAAGAACCCTGCAAATTCAAATGCTGTCTTCACCCCCTAATCACAGCGTATCCGTCTAGATAATAGTTACCTACTCTATACTCCCCGCCCTGTAAAGTGTGACGTATGTAGACCTGTGAACCGCATTTACACATCCCTACAGACAGCTCTCTCTCATATTTGTAGTGCATCCAGCTCCGCACTACATAACTTCCTATAAGCAATACCATTCATGCCGTTTGGGCTCAGTATGGCCCCAAAACCTGCATCCTCTCAACAGATGTTGGGTGGGTCCAATAAAAGACATGACCTGAACTGCTATGTTTTCATCTCTAGCTGAAAAGTGTCTACATCGGGCCGTATTATAAATGAACCAAGATGTGTTGAATTCTCACCGTCTGTTAATCGAAATCTCTCTCCCATGCAGAGAAGGCCCTAAGCCAACAATGTGCACAGAGCCAGGATCCCGAGGGAAGCTTGAAGTCAGAAGGTTTTAGCAGCAAGACATTTTTGTTGCTCACTGAAGGAGATGTTTAAAGCTCTCTGGATATAAAAGCCTTTTATAAAAAAAACAAAAACAGCATGTTCCCTAGTACTTTCTCTCCTGTCTCTGCATTGTATGCACAGCAAACATCACAGAGATAATGATACTTACTTACCTCACAGGGGTGTCGTGAAGATTAATTAGTTAATGTTTGTAGAGTGCTTTGAAGATGAAAAGCCCCATGTAGGTGCTAACCATTTGTATATTTATGTTCTCCAGGCATATGATCTCCTTCCCTGTTGGATGAAAAGTAGGCCCCTTATCCAAATTCCAAAGGTGATGACTTTATTTTCCAAACAGCCTGGAGGAAATGTTCACTTTTCTAAGCATTCAGTTTCAACATCAAGTAGAAATTCCTTCTAAATGAGAATAGACAAGATTAATTGTGACTCTGGTTGTATGCCATTGAAACAACCAAAACAATATCCAAATAATTTTGATTTCAGTTTTTTCAGTTTCAGTTCTTCTTGGTTTTTGAATCTAATTTAGGTTACTTTATTTTTTCCTTTTCTTTTCTATTGATTCCCCCCACCCACCCCCCAGTTTTTTCCTTATTGACTTCAATGGATTTTCTCCCATTGACGTCAATGAGAACAAACCAGGGGAAAATCTACGGAAGAAACCCAAAATGCTGGAAGCAGAAATTAACTGCAATTTCAGTTTCCAGTTTTAAAACCGAAACAGCCATTTTCAGACCATTTCAGTTCTAGCCAAAACCAAAATTCGCATCCCTACTGATTGCCATTTGAATACCTAAAAACCAAAATTTCAGTGTCCCTGTTTCTAGGTACCTGAAAAAAAAACCAAATACCTGAATTGTNCCCCCTCAAATCCAGTACCAGAAGTAAAAACAAATCCGGGAAAAATGATATTTTGGTATTTAGAGATTGCCTGATTGGATGCTGTTCTGAGTATCAAAAAGTTCCTGAAATTTTAGTTGAGTTGGTACCGCAAATTTGATGACTATACCTGGTTTTTTGTGAGTACCTGTTTCAGCTCTAATTCTTGGGATAATGTCTATCCCAGGAAAAGATAAACCAAATAAGCATGGGATTTCCATATAAAATAATCTCAGTCCCTCCCTATATAACTAAAATATCTCCTCCTCGCCTATGTTCCATAACACTACTTAAGTTCAGCTGGTGTACCCTCTTGAAAGTTTCATCCTTGTGCCAAGCCTGCATGTCAAGGGCACTCAGAGAGGTGGTCTCGGGGTCTAAAATGAATGGGGATTCATTATTTTGTATATTTATTTATTTATTTAAATAAATTTGTACCCAGCCCCTCCTGCTGAAGCAGCTCAGAGCGGCTAACCATCATAAAGCACAATAAAATACAATAATAAAAAATACACGTCTAAAATAAACAACATATCATAAAACAAAATATAATGGAGCCTGCCAAAAGAAATACCCCATAACCCACCCTACCCCAATCCCCCCGCCCCACCCATCTCCCTTGCCAAAAGCCTTGCAGAACAGCCAGGTCTTGCATTGCTTTCAAAACAAGGAGAGGTCTGGGGCCAGGAGGGAGTTCTACAGCCTTGGCGCAGCCACTGAGAACACCCTCTCCATCACCCCCCTGGATACCCGGAAGACCTCAAGAAGGGTACTCCCAGCTGACTGCAGAGGCCGATCCAGGTCCTGGGAAATGAGGCGGTCTTGCAGATCAGTTGGGCCTAGGCTATATAGGGCTTTAGAGGTAAGCACCAACACCTTGAATCGGGCCCGGAAGACTATAGGCAGCCAATGCAGAGAATGGAGCACCAGTGTAATATGCTCCCGGCGGCCTGTCCCTGTAAGGAGAAGGGCCGTCGCATTCTATATTTTCCATAATTCTGTGTATTTCCCATCATTCTGTGTCTCTTGTTATGTCTAAGTATGTGTTAGTGTGTTTGCAATTACTTCCGGGGAACGATCATAGAGTTTAAGACACCAAGTGGCTTTGGTTAATCTTGCAACTTTCTGCAAAACTGAAACCACGTCAGCCTCTGCCTCCTCCCCACCTCCTTCTCAAATCAACAGTCCCAGTGGGGACAGCTGGGATGTGCTCGCTGTCCCTCCCCAGTAAGGCCACAGTCCCTGTGGGAATGGCTGGGCCCCTCAGAGACAGTCTCATTCTGCATGACTCTGTCCCTGTGCGCACTCATTTACAGCTCCCCAAACAACATCATTTCACTCTGTCCTCTGTCAATGTGCTCTTTTACCTTTCACGTGCAACCAGGAAATCCCTTTGTGAGAATGTATGGAGCTTTGTCAAGAACCTTGGGATTTAAAAGTGACAGCACTATATAGTGAAGGGAGGGAGCAGTGCATCATGGAATATCATGATTTTTACAGAGGGGAGGGGCAGTGCATCATGCGATATCATCTGTGGCAGCTGTACCAGGCTGTGCATCATCGCTGACATCCAGTGTTTAAGGCTCTTTTTACACGGATGCCTCCCACCCATCTCCATTCTCCACCCTTTGGATGGGTGGGAGAGCATCCATGTGAACAGGTCCGGGTGGGTGTGCATGCTCCCACAACCCACCCATCAACACCTACAGAGGAGCCAGAAAGGAGCCGGCATGCTCCGTGGGTGGAGATGGGTGAAGATGGGTGTTGAACACCCAGTCGTCCATGTAAACAGGGAAGCACACCCACCCATGGTAAGGGTCCACCGAAACCAGAAAGACACAGCTAAAGAGGCACTGCAGGAGCCTGGAAGCAGACACACCCACCAGGCGAGATGCTGATTGCCCAGCTGGGAGCCCTTAAAGGAGAAGCAAGTGAGGACATGGGTGTACCAGCTCCCAACACGTCAGGCAGAAAAGCCACCAACAAGACCAAGGGAGCCAGAGCCATGCCACAAACAGGAATGGGCAGGGTAAGTCGAAGGACCCCGGTCTGGCTGGGAAGGGGGGCCGAGGCCACCAGTAGCAAGAAGGGGGTGCAGGATGACTAGTGACAGCTCTCCCATTCTGACATAGGGCAGAGGGCACAACACAGGGCTGGCTGCACCCCCACTCTCACCAACAGCTGTGCAGCCCAAAGAGTAGAGCCCAGGACAGCCAGGGCCTCAGTGGATAAGGAAGGCCAAAATGACAGGCCGATATTGCCCTCACAGCTAAAGGGGACCTGGAGGTGCAGGATGAGGGAGTGGAGGCCCGGAGCATGTGGAGGATCTGGAGGCCATCCTGGATCCCGGAGACCAGGATACTGATGGTGGGTTCACACAGACATGGGCACAGTGGTGGGAGGTGGTGGGCTGACACAAAAGGGATAGGGTCACAGCAGTGCAGCTGGCCCCAGGCCCTCGCAAGCGCACCCAAAGGACAGGCATGGGGACAGAAAGGAGGGGGACCTGGAACACCACTAGACAATCGGTGGAGAGATCACAGGGACTGGGGTGGGGGGAACCTGGCCATTGAGGAGGGATTGGGAGACGGGGCCGTGAGACAGGAGGCACACACTCGCAGGGATTATGGGAGCAAGGAAGGGGACCCCTCCAACCCTCCACATGCCGATGTGGACAGGGAAGCACAAAGGGAGACCGCCAGCTACACCCAGGCTCACAAAGGAGCAACCGGGGGAGGGGGGCGGAGACTCCAGAACAGGCCTAGGAGGCAGAATAGGTAGACAGTAGCTGATCTGTATGCTAAGTAAAAGTCCCCTTGCCATTCACAGATGAGCGGTCTGGTCCATCTAGGGGTGATGCTGCCGGGCATGCAGAGAGGAACAGGGAGATGGCCCAGGCAAAGGTCCGCTGGATCCACCATTTTGTGAGGGGTGACGGACAGGTGCAGGTGACCACAGGCCACCAATAGCCACTGGCTGTTAGAACCTGGGATACAACCTGGGAGGAGGGTCATCCAGCCATTACTGCCAAGTATGGGTAGATGCACACCACAGGGGGTACCCACCTGCTCGATGCCAGGAAGAAACAAACCTCACAGATATGGATACAAGTGGCCCAGGAACCCAGTTGCAGGATCCAGTAAGGTGTGCATGGAGGCCTAGAGCAGGAGGCCAGTCACAGGATGGGATGGAGGAGAGGAATGGGACGGCATCCTGTAGAGCCCCTGGACCTGGCTCTGAGGGAGGTGAATGGTGTTAGATCACTGGGCTTTAAGCGACCCGTGTCAGTGGGTCAGCTAACACCATCCCATAACCTGGTGGGAGGTAATGGAAAGGTGATGGCACGGCAGTGGACACTGAC
Source organism: Sphenodon punctatus (assembly GCA_003113815.1). Lineage (NCBI taxonomy): Eukaryota > Metazoa > Chordata > Lepidosauria > Sphenodontia > Sphenodontidae > Sphenodon > Sphenodon punctatus. The sequence continues at coordinate 144,069 of QEPC01004157.1, read as the reverse complement.
AGCTGCCATCCCAGTGACCTAACACCACTCATTGCCCTCAGACCCAGGTCCTGGGGCTCTGCTGGGTGCTCCATGTCCTCAATGTACATATGTCACGGGGTCATGGAGCACATTCAAACCAGCAGAACCTGCCAAGGCCCAGCAGTGGTGGAACCACAAAGTTGGTTGCACAAAACAGCAAGGGCACAGGGTAACTAGGTGCAGCAATGGGGATCACTGCCATGACCGGAGGGTTCGGGAAGCCAGTAGGAAGCTACACCCGCTGATTAACCAAGGGGGGTATCCAGGACACACAGCTCACAATACAAAGGCAGTTAGGGGAACAGAAAGCACAACTGTATTGGAGCAAGGTATACAGTGGTACAGGACAGTTGGAAAGGGGCCTTTGACAGGCAATGTTCAGTTCTCAGCAAGTTGGGCTACTATGCACCTGCAGAGGGTGTCCCTGTTCTCAGAATTCCACCTGAAGGCCCTGCACATGCTGGTACAGTCACACAGGGCTAATTCACTGTAGCAGAGGAGGACTGTCCAAGGCAGCCCCACTGGTCTCCTAATGTTGTGTAGTACGCAGGCAGCCAAGGAGTAGGATGGGTGTGTGTTGAAGGTTGAACTGGCTCCGGTTAAGCAGTAGGCAGCACCTCATCTTCAGCAGGCTGAAGGCCCTCTCCACCACGTACCTTGCAGAGACCAGGCGCTAATTGAAGAGCACCCAGTTGGGGGTGTGGGACACGGAATAGGCCCCCATTAGCCATGGAATATGGGGGTAGGTGGGATCCTTAATTATAACCAGAGCTATCGACACTCGCTTGATATCCTTGGGCAGATAGCCCCAAATCTGTTAAATCTGACAATGAGGTCGCAGCCATCATACAGGGCCCTGTTAATGGTCGAGGCCCCCAAACTGAATTGAACTGTGAAGCTCCAGAAGGAATCAGTGTTGGCCAGATGCCTCACCGGTATAGGGTTCCATGTATTGGTTATATGCCTCTGGAGATGTGGGACAAGGATTTCTGCAACTTGGCTCAGAGGGATCAGGTCATCTGGAAGTGGTCCATCCATTTCCCATCAGTCCAGGTCACCAGTGTGGTCTCCCACCAGTCATTGCTCTGTGACCGCATCCAATCCAGCCGTTGCGTGTGTAGGGTCACCGATGGCCATAGAAATTCAGGGGCAACCTGGAGAGGACGAGGCAGATATGCTGCGATGATACTGTCCCCACCACCGCTAGTTGTCTGGCCTCTACCCTCCTCACCCATTGCACTGTTGCCACTCAGCGCAGGTCGGCTGCCCATCTGCAACAGAGCCAATGGGTATACCAGCGGTGGGCTGGGAGAAGGAGGGTGGCTCACCGATCATACACATGCTCTAGGAGGTTGAAGTATGCCACCAGGATGGCGAGTAGGGCATCTAGCACCTATGGAATGCCTACAATGGGCATCGTACCAACACCACCATGCACCGATCACTGCACCCTGTGACCACTCACCATCCCCCAACCAGCCAACTCACCCTGTGAACAGGTACCCTGAGCCAACAACCCACCCAGTGATCACACCCCCTCGCACATACCCTCTCACCCACAGGCAGCACAATATCAACACCGCTCCCCCACACACCCCACAGTGTTACACCCTCACATGCCATGACCATGTATATAGACTTCAGGCCTCTCACACCAATCACTCACCAATGCACCTCACTACCACTACACCCGTGAAACACTTTCACCCCAAATGCACATCCGACCTTGCTCACACAGCACTCTCTCCTGCTCAACATGCCCCAAATCGCTCCCTCTATCACTTTACGAACTCTCTCCACTACAGAAACACCACCAACTCACCATGCCCTTGCAGGCAAACTGGCTCCCATATGTAGATGGGTGAACTGTCACAGGGCCGCTGCAGTTGGTTCAGCTATATGGGTGTGGCATGCACACCTGTCCGGGGTCTCATTGCACAGCTTGACATCAGGAAGCCTCGGCAACTAAGCTGCTATCTGTAGCCTGCAGGTACAGTGACATGGGACCAGCTAGGCCACACACCCTATATAGTGGGTGTGGGGTGTGGAGCTGGTCCCCCCCCATCAGCAGGACAGCTGAATGAATGCCTGTGATTGTCCTGCACAGATGGACCCTGAGACGGCAGGCCCTTGAAGGTTCCCCATCTCTTTTTGCCCCTGGTCATTCTCCCTCCCTCTTATAGGGAAGGAATGTGTGTGAGATTCCCATACCCACCATGCCAGGCCACTGTCAGCTTGCTAAGGTCACTCATCTGCATGCTGACAGCTCTGGATCCCTCTGAGCTCATTCCCAGATGTTCTCCATCTACCTCTGGTGTGCTCCTGCTCACTTCCTCTGTACTGGTCATGTCTAGCCATGGATCTAGTCATGCCTTTGACTATTGGGCCGGTGAGGAGTGGCCGGTGTGTGCCACCATGCTACTGGGTACTCTGTGGCAGAGCAGCGCTGTCCAGCTGTTGGTGAGCAACCCCCTTTCCATGGTGATGGACCACCCCTTTGGGGGGTCTTGAGTGGCAGAGGTGGTCCAAGGAGCTCGGCTTCGTGCTCCAATGCCACCATGACCGTGGGCCCCTATCTGCTGTTATGCTGCATGGGGAAACACAGGAGATAGCTGCTGCTCATGAGGTGGCTGGTCATCATGACTTCGGTTTGGCGCCCCAGACTGGTGGTTCATATGTTGCGAGCTGCTACACGAGTGTCCTCCTGCATGCCCATGGTTTCTCTCACCCTCAAGTGGATTTCCAGACCCAGCTCAAGGAGCTGGGCTTGCTTCCCCCTACATTCAGTGGCCCCTTCCTGACTAGGACATCCACAGAGCTGGAGATGGCTGACCTGAGAGCTGTGCTGAGCCATTCAGATGTCAGGGCTACTGCTGCCACAGGCCACCCCCTTCTGCGCCACTTCATGGTGGATGCCCACATTCATGCCCATGGTTACCACCTGGGCCTCTTCGCCTGGGAGGGTCTTGCCCAGGGACCCCTCTTCCCTGAGTGCCTGGCACCCTCACCGTAACCCTGCCATTGATGCAACCTCCTTTGGGGATTCCTGCTCCCTATGATGGAATGGTGCTCCTGCTTCCCTATGGCCATTCTCCAGGCTTTGGTCCCACTGTGTGCACCCTTTGGCTGTTCATATATCTCCTGTTCAGAGGTCTGTGGGGCTCATGTAAGACACTTTCTTGGCAGGTCAGGCGTGGAACTCTTTGGATCCCTTCCTTTTGGTTTATCACTCCGTGCCTCCACCCAGCAGTGCTGCCCCTGTGTCCCTGGCATCTTCTCCCTCTGGCCAATGGTTCACCTTTCAGCTCCCTGTACCAATAAATAATTCCCTTGTTTAGCAGCCTGTGTTCTGTGGTGTCTGTAGGCCCTTTGCACTGACTTCTCGTGGTGTTGGTTCTGATGGTCTGGGAGAGGTTTTGGGGGCTTGGGGGGCTCTGAGCGGTGGTATGGTGGGATGGTTCCTCCACTGGGGACACCTTGACATTAGCATGCTAGGTGTGTTGCTGTATTTGCCATACATTCCTGGAAGGGGATGTCTCCCAGTTCCGGCGATGTCCGGTGCCCATGCACCATCCGGGCTCTTGCAACTTGTTGTGCATTGTTACTTAGTGTAACTGTGCAGCAGGGTCCTGCCTCTCACCTCCTGGAATTGGTCTATGGGTTGGGAGCCAGGCTGCTCGGGCCCTTGGGGCTGTGGATGGGCCCTGTGCATGTGTTTTGGGGTGGCGTGTGCACTTTTGCCTGGACAAATGGGGTGTGTTCTGACTCCTCCAGGTGGATGGGTATGTATTATTTATTTATGTGATCAAGTCAAGTTTTATTATTATTAATGGCGTATCCAATGGACTTTGCCTTGAATTCTATTATACACAGAAATGTTTTCCAAAATATACACAGAATTAAAAACTGTTAAACGAACCTATATAGGCTAGCATACTATCACATAATCCTTACTAGAACATTGTCCTTACAAATCCCTAAATAAAAAATATTTCCCAATTAAACAAAAACCCAACGAATGTTTACTCATACAGTAAATACAGGGTCCAAACAAATACAGAATCCACAATACCAGGCTAAAGGGCCTTAAAGTTCAAAAACTTATTTCTGATAATAATTGAATATAACAAACTTAGCCACCAGTTCAGTAACATCTGAATGTTCATCTGCCAGAAGAATTATAGACAATTCCTGATCTTCCAGGAAATCTGCCCAAAATTGGGTCCAAAAATAGCTGTAGTGCTTCCCGATATAATAGACATTCCAACAAAATGTGTGCCACCGTTTCGACCTGCTGTGATTCAAAAGGGCACAGCTGGTCGCCAAATGGGATTCCTGCACAGCGACCCTCCAAAACCTTGGAGGGAAATGCGTTCAGCCGAGCCAAAATAAACTTACCACCCAACACCGGGGAAAGCTTGTTTTGCCAGTAATTTGCCATCTGGTCAACCTTTGGAATGAAAAGGGAGTATCTCTTCAGAGTAGGTGAGGAATTTATCACAGCCACATCTTCCTGGTGAGCGATATCCAAAATTTTACTCTGAATTTCTGTACGAGCAGCACTAAAACTTCTACTCTGAAGATAATTTACTGAGAAGCCAATTTTGTTCAGAACCTTATCTATGGCAATCATCCAAGCAGATTTATATTCATCTTTGGCCAGAAAAGGAAAAAAAAACTGCAAAAGGGAAAACAGCTACACCCAGCCAGTAAACAAGGGCAAGCTTTAATAACTTCCAATTTCAACAGGTTTGCCCTGATTCCACCCTTATTGCTGCGGCTCTTATTCCTGGAGGAAGATGGAAGAGTTTCCTCAAAAAGGAGGTTTGGACCTTATCCAATCTGAAAGGGCACGAAATAGCCCAAACAGAAGCCGCATAAAATAATTGTGCCTCGACTTTAGCATTAAAGACTTTAATAGCCATTTGCTCTCTTCCATGGCCCTTTCTAGCAAAGTAATTCAAAATAACAGAGGCCATACCTGAGGCTCTATTAAGAGCAGATTTAGCTTGAACGTCCCAAGATCCAGATTTGCTAAAGACAATACCGAGGTATGTATAATACGAAACTTGCTCAATAACTGCGGAAGCTTATCTCCATCTATATTTCTTCTTTTCGTTCCCAAAGCTCAATGTTTTGGTTTTAGAATAATTTATTCTTAATTTCTTTTGGGCACGATACCTATCCAAGGCATAAAGTTGCCTTGTCATCCCAAACTTTGTTTGGGATAACACTACAGCGTCGTCCATGTATAGGAGTACCCCAATCGGGTGATCAGCAGGTTTTGGTGGAAAATGTTCCGAAATATACATTACCTCGGGAAAATCATTAAGGAAGAGGGAGAAAAGTCTAGGGGCTAATATACAGCCTTGCTGTACCCCAATATGAGATGAAATGGGTTTCGACAGTTTGTCCATGGGACCGGACTTAACCCTCAGAAAATTATTGGTATGGAGGGACATTATCAAATACAGAAGCCTACGATCTATAGAAGATTTTCCTAAAAGTCCCCACAGGCAAGCTCTATCGACCTTGTCAAAGGCTGCCTTACAGTCAATAAAAGTGGCAAACAGTCTCTTGTTTTAGACACATATTTTTCAGCCAGGTGTTTCAAAGTTAGCACGTGATCAACTGTAGACCATCCTTTCTGAATGCCGGCCTGCTCCGCATGAATAACAGATTCCTTCAAAAGACAGACATCCAACATTTCCAGCAATAGTTTGGAATATATTTTCCCTATAATGCTGAGAAGGCATATGGGACTCCATTAGACTTGTAGCAGGAGAATGAGGAAGAAGGCAGGCTCCTACGGTGTCCGCTGACTGCTGCTGGCAAGAGACAGTCCAGGGGTCGGAGGCTCAGGCCACTGGAGAGTTTCCCCTCGGCCCTGCCCCACCCAAAAACTGTGTGATGGTTATTGGGCATGGCTGGGAGTGAAGAGGGATTCCCCCAGTGACATCACAAGAGATGGGGGTTATAGAGCGACTGCCACCTGTGGCAAGCGTGGGACTCCATTAGACTCGTAGCAGGAGAACGAAGAAGAAGGCAGGCTCCTACGGTGTCCTCTGCCTGCTGCTGGCAAGAGACAGTCCGGGGGGTCAGAGGTTCAGGCTGCTGGAGAGTTTCCACTCAGCCCTGCCCTGTCTGAAAACTGTATGATGGTAATTGGGCAAGGATGGGAGTGAAGAGGGATTCCCCCGGTGACATAACAAGAGGTGGGGGTTATAAAGCGGCTGCTGCTTGTGGCAGTGCCACAGGCATATGCTGAAGGGTGTTGCGCCTAAGAGCTGCACGTGCAAGGGTGCGCCCTTGTGCGCATGGCCTTAGTCGTTGGCCAGGCGCAGACTGTTCTTCTTTGTGGGGGATAGTACGTATTTATTAAGGTACTAAGTTGGGTTAGATTTTGATCATTGTATCTTTGGGATTTGTGATCTGTGTCTCTTTACATATATTCACTGGAGTCTATTTTTGTAATTAGCAAATATTTGTTTGTGCAGTAACCGAGTCCTGCAGCAGAGCCAATCTATTTGTATTGCTGTGCAGTCTCGTAATGTCTCATAAAAGAGGGAGACCTGGGGGTACAGGGCCTGATAAGATCAAAGCAGAGCAAGATTGATGAATATTTGGGACCAGAAACAGCTTCACTGTTCCCGAATAGCATTGACAGTATTGGAAGCCCTTTGCAGCCGCAACAGATCCCCATAGAGGAGGATTCCTTTGAGCTTTTCGCTACCCCAAAATTCAAACATCAGGAGTTTGTAGCAAGAGACTCAGCAGAGGGTAGTGTGACCGATGGAAACTTGTTGGAGATTCTAGGTTCTCAATGCTTTCTGATTGGGGATTTGATTAACCAAGTAAGTCAGCAGCTTGCTGATATTACCAAGATTTTGAATTCGCAAACCTTCCAATTTGATGCAGTTAATCAGTCAGTTTGGGATATTGGGGATAGAAAGGCAAATAGCTCTCTCCAAGTTAATTGTCCATCTCAACTTCCTGATACTAATGTCCCCCTCTGGGTAGACAACAGTCAGAGCTGGCGGCGATGCCAGCTCCTGATAGGAATAGGTTGATTGTACCCCCATTGGATCAGCTTCCTGAGAGTCTGCATGGTAATAAATTTGCCATTTCCCTCAGAATTTATGCACTCCCCAATGGATATTTTCCTAATTGGCATAATAAGAGTAAGATAAGGCTTTTTTAGGCAAGATCCTGAGGTACAATATTCCCTTGTGGTAAATTAAGTTTTTTCAAACTCTGCATTGCCAATGCACCACTTGGTGGTCTATTTTAGATCAATCAAATGGGTGCAAAAGATTTTGGCTTATTTTTTCCTTCTTCATACTTGGGGGGGGTTGGGGTGGGGTGGCAAATGAGGTATATATTACGACTGTTCCATATCCGGCATCAAGAGCTGTTTTGAATAAAGGTCTAGGTTGCCTTCTCAGTCACTGTTAGTAAATGAGGATATGATGGACTACCAATACACTCCTGATCAGACTCAGACAGTCCTAGGTAAAGAACCTCTGGTCTTAGGTGTTCCTGCCTCTCATCAATGTAGTATTAACCAAAGACTATTGGAAATTTTGAAGTCGAAGGTAAGCAAACCTTTATTTAGGGATGATCTTTTCTCCAAAAGAACCTTTTGTCCGGTTGTTAAGAGCAAGGCTCATCACATGAAATTAGTTAGGAACAAGGAGGTAGCTCCAACTACTGATAACCAAGAGTCCACAATCATCCTGCAAGGAGCTTGGTCCAAGAGCAAGACATGCTTCCCTACTCTTGAGAAGTTCTCATTCGCCTTTGATCCGGCAAAAGGGCCTCGCAAGGATATAATGCAAGATCAATCCATTCCCAGTCAGGCCATAGAGGTGGATTCAAACGACCTTCCTGGCAATTTAAAATCAGTGATTTCGCCAGGTAGGGCACCTGAGGCTGAAGGTGGAAAACAATCTATCCTTATAAATGATGACGTGTGATTTTAAGGGATCTAGTCAAGACCCTCTTTCTAGTGCAGGTGAGGGGTCCAACTATATGCTGATAGATGGGGGCCCCAATACTGTTAACAGCTGAAGGTCCATGCGATCTCTCCCCTTTCATTGTAAACTTTGTTCGTGGAACATTGCAGGGTGGAGATCGAAATTGTTGGACCCCTCCTTTCTGGTTTTTCTTCGCAAGACTGATATAATTCTTTTACAGGAGACCTGGCTTAAATCCCCGCTAGATCTTGAGGGGTACGCTGAGCCTGCGGCTCTTAAGGGTTGCCCTAGAGGGGAAATAGCCTGTCTGATTTCTAATGGATTGAGCATTGAGGTTCTCAATGAAACATACTCCTCCCCCGATAGCTATAAGCATCGAAGTCAAATTACAAGCGCTTTTAATCATTGTGGTGTATATCCCTCCGATCGGTGCTAAACATTTCAAGAATTGTTACTGGATTCAATTTAGAACATTCTTGGAGGCACTGATGGTAAACTCGCAGGATGGATAGTTATTGATAGCCAGAGATCTAAATGCTAGGTTGGGCTCCTATAATGACGGCCTGGCTCAATACTCTGCATTGGCTGCCTGGTTAAACTCACTCCCCTTAGTACATAGGTTATCTAGGGATTCTGTCATTAATAGCTCCGGTATCGCCTTAGCAGATTTGATACTGGAATTTAGTCTATTTCTCTTAAATGGGTCATCTCCCGGAGACCATCCCAGTGATTTTACTTTTGCATGTCACGTAGGCTTCGGCACGATTGATTATATTCCAGTATCTCGGGAATTGTGCTTTTTGGCTGAATCTTTTCAGATGACGGAGTGCCATTTTAGTGATCATTTCCCGTTGACAGTTGGCTTTCCTCTTTTGGAGGAGACAGAGCAAGCTTCGGGTCAAACTTTTGGTCCAGCAGTTTCTTCGGGAGCTCTTCATTGTGGAGCTCGGTGGTCTGAGTCACTAGCTCTGAATTAAGAAAATGCGTGTCAATCCCTTTTGGGTCCCGATCAGCTGAGCTGTGTTGCTCTGTTGACAGTAGATAACCATATTCTTCAAAATTATGATACGGTAATCAGGTTTTTTAGGGGTCTTCTTTCTAGTCATCCTAGCTCTCGGAGTAAGTCCTTCTCCCTGTGGTTTGATAGGGAGTGTGGTAAGGCCAAGCGCTTGATGCATGCCTTATATGTGTGTTATTTATTTATGTATTTACTTCACAGTTTTTTATCCTGCACCCTTCTGCACAATAGCAGCTCAGGGTGACGTACAATTGTACAATAAAACCAACAATACAAAACACCAGCTAAACACTTATTAAAACCATAAAATACTAAAAGGAGTGGATCAACCCCCTCCCCCCGTCTCCCTTCCCAAAGGCCTGGCGGAACAGCCAAGTCTTACCTGCGTTTGGGGCTATTAGCGCTCTACTGGTTACTCCCTCCAAAGCACTGTGTTTACCACCCTGCTGTTCCGCTTTGTAGCAGTGTACCCTTGGCTCTATGAGCTCCATAGCATGTTTCTGGACTACAATGTCCTCCACTTCAGCCATGTACCTAGCCAGCCGTGTGTAGGGACTGTGTGCAGAGGGACGTCGCAATTGGAGGGCTCCTGGCTGTGAAGTTGGTCTGTCTGCTGGGTGTGATCCATCTCCATTTGCACTTGCTTGGAGGCCGCCTCTGGGGAGTTTTCCTCGCCTGTCACTGGCTGGGGGTGCCCTGGTGGGACCAGGTGGGATGTTGTGTGCTTTAGTGTGGTGACCTCCCCGGTCCCCCCTGTCATGGTCCGATCCCCGTACCCACCACACGCTTCTCACTGCTGTGCTTGTGTTCATGAATGTGGTGTGACTGGGGGAGATGGCTGGGAGGCTCCAGCGGGCGACATCTGAGTTTCATGCAGGGACGCGGGTGTACAAGGAGATCCATGAGTTACCCCTGTGAGAGTGCCCCCCCTTTTGTGTGGGCTCTCTGGATGGTGTGGCCTGTGGCCTGCCCTTATGGTGCATTCCCTCTCCCTTTCCTCTAGTGCAGGTGATGATTAACGATGACTGCAATGCACTTTACCTGGGGGTTCCCTTAACAATTATTTGGAAGCTACAGCTGATGCAGAACACTGCAGCCAGCTCCTTTTGGGGAAGGGTCACTGTGAGCATATTACACTTGTGCTTTACAGTCTGCACTGGTTCCCTATCACTTTCTGGGCAGTCATCGAGGGGTGCTCTCGTTGAGGTCCCCCGAGTTGTTTGGGGGGCTATGATGGGGAGGTCTTTCTTGGTGGCCGCTCCACGGCTGTGGAAATTCCTGCTGTTGGAGGCTCATTTTGCCCCGGATCTCCCGTCGTTTCGATGCAGTTGTAAAACTTGGTTGTTCCACCTGGCCTTTGGTGGGGAGGATGGGTAGGGTGGATGGTAAGGGAGTGGGTTAGGGTGGTGGGTGATGAGGGATATTTTGATCCTCCCTGTTATGTGTTGTGTTAGCTTTGATAATGTTGCTTTATTTTGTTTTACCTGTAAGCTGCCCAGAGCTGCCTGTTGCAGGATGGGCAGGACATCAAGTTTTCTTAATGAATGAATGAATGAATGAATTCATTGTGCTGGTTTTGTCCTTTAAAGCACTAAATCGCCTTACTCCCTGTGCCCTTGATCGACTCCTCCGGTCGATCGGGAGCTCCCTTCTCAAGGTCCCCTGGGTATTCTGGGGGACTACTATAGAGAGGGCATTTTCAGTGGCCACCCTGAGGCTGTGGAACTCCTTCCCGGCAGAGGCCCGGGTGGCTCTGGACCTTCCCTCCTTCTGACATCAATGTTCCCTTCTTCCCTCCTTCTGTTCTGCCAGGCTTTTGATGAGGGAGATGGGTGAGTGTGGGTTTTGTTATTTTCTTGTTTGTGGGGGTTAGGGTGTGGGTTTATATATTTTATCATAATTTGTTGTTTTCCCCCCAATTGTGGCGAGGCCGTGTTTTTCTCTTTTTGCTCCTTGTCTGTCCCCCCCACTTTTTGCTAATGTTTTATTGTGCATTTTATATATTTTATATTGTAAGCCACCCCAGGTTGCCTTTAGCAGGAGGGGCAGGGTAATCAGTGAAAAAAATTAAAAAATAAAATAAAATAGAACGAATGAACGAACGAATGAATGAATGAATGAATGAATGGCTTGGGCCCAACATGAAAGATATGTTCCACTGTGACCGTGATCACCTTCCAATCTTCTTCATACAACAAGGGCCTTCAGATAGGCATTCTTGGTTGCTGTCCCAGTGTTGTGGAACTTGCTTTTCACGGAGGTCCGCAAGAGGTCAAACCTGAACATATTTCAGAGGCAATGTAAAACCTTTATTTTTGGCAAAGCATTTGGAAAGTGGGAATAGGGGTTGCGGTGGGTGGGTTTAGGGATAACCCTGCATCTGGTATTAAATTTAGTACCCATGGGTAATGCCTGCATTACCCATCAGTCACTCAACAGGCTACCCAAGGAACAATCAGCTGCTTGATGCCTGAAAATGCAAGCATTACCCAGAGAAACTGAGAAGCTCCAATCAAGAGCACTGTAGAACCCAGCTCTGCAGGGTTTGTATGTTTCAAAGGTGGGCCAGGGCTTCCTGCTCCCACACAGCGCCAAGATAAGTGCTGGGAAGCTACTTTTGAAACTAACAAGCACCATACGAGAGAACTGTGGAGCCTGGTTTCCCATCAGTCCCAGGCGGCGCCTGCCACTTTCAAAAGCTAGCCAGAACTTTCTTTCCCCCTCCCACTGCCACTCAGCTGAGAGGTGTTGGGGGGAGGTGGGCAAGGCCTTTGAAAATTACAAACCCCAGCTGGGACCACTGCAGAACTGGGCTCTTTAACAGTCCTGGCTGAGACCTGTCACTTTCAAAGCCCAGTCAACACTTCCTGCCACTCAGCTGGGATGTGCTGGGGGGTGGGGTGGGGGTGGCCTTTGAAACTTACAAACCGCGCCTTGGACCACTGCTCAGCTGGGCTCTGAAACAGTCCCAGCTGGGACCTGTAACTTTCCACTGCTGGCTGGTGCATTCAAGTAGTTCATTGGGTCCTGTTCAGGCATCAATTGTGCCCAAATGGGGCTGGGTCCATTTGGGCACCCCAGATTTGTTGAGTTCCCTGAATTCTGGGGTGCCCAGTTGCAGCTCTATTTAGTTGTGGGGATGGAGGTTTTTTTTAAGGGATATTAATGTATTTTGTGGTTTTAATATTTAAGTTGCCCTGATCCTTGGGGGAAGGGTGAATTAAAAAATTTAAAGGAATGAATGAATAAAATAAATAAACACAGTCTTCTCAGTTCTTGTAGGAAGCTCCCAGCCTAAAGTTTCTCTGCTGCATATTCCTCCTTTCTGCCCGTGCATGGTATATGCATTGCTGCACACACCCAGTGCACTCTGCGTGCACACATTGTACATGCATGTTGCACCCTTGTTGTGCATTCCCACCCTGCAAACAGCACACACACCTAGTGTGTGGACTTGGATTGGGTCATGGGCAATTTTCCAATTGACTTCAGCAGGTGAGAACTCAGTGCAGGTAACCTTATTTTATGTTTGTGTCACTGGAAGTTGAAATAATAACCATCATACTACACTAAAAAACTGAGATACTTCACAATGAGAGTCGAAACAGATACCTAATTTGGTACCCTTGGGTAATACTGTGATCTTGAGTATTCAGTGGGCTACAAAATCACCAATCAGGTACCTGGATGTCCAAAACACTGGGAATTTCTGTGCCAGATTTACCAATTTTCCATTTATCAATTGGTAAACTGGGACAGAAAACCAGAATACAGGTATTGGAAGTTGACATTCCAGGACCGGAAGTCAACATTCTGGGAATGTAAGTCAACATTCCAGATATTGGGTACTCAAATCAGGCATGAATTGGGTACCAATTAGTACCCAAACATTGTGTGTTTATTTGAGTATTAGAAATTCAATGGGTATACCCGTTTCCAGGTATTTGTTTAAACTCTATTGACAACTGTCATAGGTACGGACAATAATTCTACCTAGAGTGTGACCGCACCTTGAATATTGTGTGCAGTTCTGATTGCCCCATCTCAAAAAAGATATATTAGAAATAGAAAAGGTACAGAGAAGGGCAACAAAAATTATAAGGGGTATGGAACGGCTTCCCTATGAAGAGAGGCCGGATATGTTGGGGCTCTTCAGCTTGGAGAAGAGACGACTGAGAGTGGATATGATAGAAGTTTATAAAATCATGAGTGGTGTGGAACACGTAAATAGGGAACATTTCTTTACCCTCTCAAATAGTATTTGAAGAAGACACTCCATGAAACTAATGGATAGTGGATTTAAAACAAATAAAAGAAAGTATTTTTTCACTCAACTTACAATTAAATTGCGGAATTTGTTGCCAGAAGGTGTGGTCAAAGCCAGTACTACAGTTGGGTTTTAAAAAGGGTTGGACAAGTTTCTGGTGGATAGGTCCATTAGCAGCTATTAGCCGTGTAGGTTTGAGGAATGTAAGCTCTTGCTGTCGGGATCTGGGAGTGAACAACAGGGAATGGATTGCCCCATTGTGACCTGTTGGGTACTTCTTCCAAGCGACTGTGACTGGCCACTGTCAAAAACAGGATGCTGGCATTTCTTATGTTCTTAACTGGAAGTAGTTTTAACACAAATAAAAGGAAGCACTTTGTCACTTAATGTACAATTAACTTCTGGAACTAGTTACCACAGAATGTTATTAAGGCCACGATTTAAGATCTTACATTCTTACGAATCTAAATGAAGTGAGAACCATGTTTGACAATTTCACCCACTTCTATGTGGCTGAAACCCATTCTTGGTAATCTTGAAAATCTCATTGAGAACTTGGTTCTTGACATGGTTTCTAAGAATGAGAATATATTCAGAATTGGCCGATTTTCAACCCGTTCTCACAAGATTCTTCAAAAAATAAAAAAGCTCTTTCTATACGCAAAATGACCGACACAGTCATACTGCGCATACATGGCCGTTTCCCAAGATGGTGCAGGCTGCGCCTCTGCCATTTTGGAAAAAAATCATCCAGTTCTGAGCATGTGCAGATGGAGATGGAAAAGGTTCCCTGTCCCGAGATATGCAGTCAAATAACCAAAGAGTCAAGTCAAACTGAACCAAAATCCCCCAAAAGTCATAACATCCAAAATGATTTTTTTTTTTTACACATACTTATTCACTAATATGGTTTCAGGCATAGATATTTTTTTTCATTTTGGATAGTATCTCTGATGTCTAGCCAAAAATTTGAATTTTTATTCTTACACACACACACACACACACACACACACACACACTCCTAACTAACTAACTAACTAAAATCCTACTGGATTCATCTCTATTAAAATGTTAGAAAATATTGAATGTTTTGTGACAGTCATTTGTCTTATAAAATATAAACAACAGAAAGCTCTGCCTCATGGAAAGATGTTCCAGACAACAATATATGGAGAGTATTTTTGGAAATCAATGTGGTTTTTACCACTGTGATTCCTTAGTATGCTTTACAAGGCACAGAGATCAAACCTGGCCTTTTAATAATATAAAACACTTTAAGCTGCTTTAAGGTAATGGTGCAGGATGAATCACGCTCTTCGTGTATAAGCAGGAGTATAAAAGCCTTCTTATCTATGGTTGCCATGCCAATGACGTCTACCAACTGAATGACGTAACAAGCTTTGTTTTATAAGCGGGAGAGAGTCCCCCATCAGCAATCTCTGCAGTGAGAATTCAATCAGCAAACAGCATTGTGTCTAAAATAAATCCAACAACCCTGAAGTCTGAAATGTCTGCAACGTACCAGCTCTCCATAAAGCGTGCAATCGAAAGCATGCTCACTTGGACAAGTTTCAAAGTCAGCAAGCCCGCTCCTGAAGATAAAGCCTTGCAGAAAAACAGGGAGATTTTCAACAACGTCATGACTCCCGATCGCATCCCAAAATTTTTCATCCCTCCTCTAGACGTTGAGCACATTGCTTTCCAGCTGGATCCAGTCAAAGATACTGTAGTGCCACCTGTGGAGAATGCTGTCTCTGAGAAAATGGCCTCAAGACCCAGACCCACTAGAAGCAAATCTGAGTCTTACATCAAAAGAGACACTCTCCTCTGCAGAGGAGAAACTTTGTGCAGAAGAGAAACTCTGTGCGCGACAGATGGCATTGTTTCCTCTGAATGTCTGGAGACAGCTGCAAGCCACTCTGATCCAGCAACTAGGGCAGCTCTCTCTCTTCCTCACCTCCCCAAGATCACCACTCCGTATGGATTTCTCATGTTGGGGGAAAGCCCCAACATACGAAGGAAAGAATCTCTCTTTTTCGAGCATGACTCTGAAGATCTTCGGATTCTGGTGTCCGAAAGGAAGAAAACCATCTGTCTCTCTCGAAGCCCATCCAGTCCACTGAGCGAACTCCAGCAATCAAGGGACTGTGAAAAATCTTCTTCCAAAAGCAGTAGAGCTGTATCTTGGGAATCAATTTGCTGTAAGCAGACTCCTTCTCCTCTACATTGTACATCTGGCTCAGAGGGGTGCCCTGCCAAATGTGAGAAAAAACGGTTTCAGAGACTGATAAAGAGGCATCTCTCTAGTATCAAGCACATGCAATGCGGCAGTACCGCTATGGACAAATTGATTATGCGAACTGAAAGGATGCAAAAAAACCTCATTTCCTAACTTACAGTGAAAGCTCTGAAAGTGAAGTGTCTTCCACGTTGGTGCATCAAACTACCAAAGCTTTTATGGACTCAGCCTTTTCAGAACTCTGGACAGGGGCCAGGACGATCACCAGGAAAAAAAATAGGGGTGGGGGGAGAGCTTGTTATACCTGCCAGGGTAAATGTTTCTGTTTACAAAGTACATGTTCTCCAGCTTTGAAACTTTTGCATTGTGATGAAAGAATCAGCTGGCTTGTATAGGTCCATTATTTAATGTAAAGTCAATGTTGTCTGCAATTATTCCATGGGGAAGAACTTAGTTTCAAAAGGAAGCAAAGGGTGTCTGTTTATAGAAATAATTAATCTTGGTGTTAGTTATAATAACTTAAGTGCCATCTCAGTCTGTTAACTCTCACCTTTGAGTTAGGAAGAATGAAAAAAAATGTCTGATTCCTCATTGCCAATTTTAGAGGGAGAGGGACCCCGACTGAGTCTGACTCCCCACATGTTTCTTACAACACGAGTTGCAGTAGCTCCGCTACTCAAAATAAACTGATAAAAGAAAAGTGATAGGAATGACTGATGAGAAACCAGAAAGGGCAACTATCTTTCTTTCTTTTTTAAAAAAGAGAACTGTTTATACTGTGCACTATACCGTGCACTTCCTGTATTTAACCATTCAAAGCCTGTTCAAGTAGGCAAATTAACATGGTTGATGTGTTTTGGCACTCATACTACAGTATAATGTTCTGCCATTTTCAAGCCTGTTCCTTTTCTTATTGAACCCAATAAAATTTCCATTTGTAAGTGCTGTGTTTCTTTAAGAGTTAACACAACCAATCGGAGACCTGCATTTAAAAGGAGAGAGAAAGCAGAGTGAATATATATATGGGTTTTCCTGATTGTGTTTTGTTAGACTTAATTATTTAGTCCAGCATTGATATTCCAGCGCATTAAGCCCACCAATGGAAAAACCATTACCAACACCTTAAAGCAGAATGGATGTAATCTGGTTTGCAATCTCTAGATGGATCTGAAAGTCCTGTTTGTATTGAAATACCAATGCACTGAAGATTTTAGCATTCCACTGAATGAAGTCTCTACAAATTCAATTGTTGCTAAAGACCGGTTAGGGTATACACTGAGTATTCAAATTGAAAGTTCCAATTTTAATTTGCATACCCAACAGTGCTAGCAAGTGGATAAATGATGGTGAGGTCACTTGGTTAAGGATAAAGAGACCTATAATTGCTAGACAGCCAGCAACGAGTGCAATAAAATTAGCCATTTGAAGTGGTGGAAAGGCTCTGCATTTGCCTGGGATTCAATGTTTTTTTATCCTTTGTGGGCAATGATTTGCAAAAATATTTTCCACTGACACATAATGAACAGTTGTATTAGAGTGAACCCCTTGGGGACAACTAAGTTAAAATTCTCATTGTGCTAGTTTCTGTTACACAGTCTCTGCCCAAAAGGGCATACAGTTAAGAGAGAAATCGATGCACTGAGGCACACAGTGATTAAGTCATATGCCCAAGGTCACAAAGAAAGTCTGTTGCAGAGCTGGGAATCAAACACTTATTTCTTGAGTCAATGGGTAAAACCAGACATGTGGTCGGCAGGACTGCTCCCTAGACTGCCTTGAGGAGGAACATCATGGGCGAAACAATCCATGTAGAGGCTCCAAAGTGTCATGCCCACAGACGGGGAGCTATCCTGCCATCTGCATGACCCAGGGCAGCTGGCCCCACCCCTGTCCAACTCCCAGTGCCCTGTCCCCCACCATAATGGGCAGCCATGGTAGCCGAAGACGGCCAATCATGGCTACAGACCATGGCAACCCAACCGGATTGGGTATGCCAGGGCAGAACAGACATGCTACCTCACTTTGGCCTACTCTGACCCAGTCAGGTAGGCCTGAACCTGGACCGTCCGTGACCTTGGAGATTTTCTGAGGTCACAGTCAAGGCTAGCTGGCAATCCCGGGCCAACATCAGGTCATGCCTGCATGCAAATGAAAGTGAGTCCTAGGCTACAGCGGGCCAATGTGTTCCACAGCAGGCCAAAGTTACGTCTGCTTTTACCCTAAGGCAGGAATAGAGACCTCTCCCCCACCCCTCAGGGGCTACTTTGTAAATGAGCACAAGCTCTGAGGACCTCATAGAAGTTGGGGACAGGGGTGTTTACGGGGTGACTCAGGAAGAAGAGGGTGGATCTGTGCCATGTATCTGTCCCCCATCCTTGTGTCCATGATGTCATCACTGCTTCCTCACCCTGAGCTCAGTCTTCCAGTACTTGGGGGTAGGAACTGGACCCAAGGGCCAGGCTTGCACTGGAGAGAAGCCAAATAGAAACATACCACATTTGGCACCAGGGCTGGCGGATCCTCATCCCTGATCTAACACCGCTTTTAGACGAGGGCGCTGAAGGCACCTCCGGAGTCGTGCGTTAAGAGAGAAGCCACGCCGCGCCGCTGGAAGTGACGTGCTCCCTGTTGCCGGTAACAGTGGTGGCTGGAGATGCGGCGCTTTGCAGAGGCACATTCTGAAGACCTGAAAATTGAGGTCTCCAGAACGCGCCTTCGGAGGCATACGCATCAAATGTCCGGTACTCAAACTGATTCAAATATGAGTCAGGGCCAGTGAGAGGCTATTTGCCAACCTATGTGGCCTCAGGAAGCCACTGTCCCCCCTCTCCCCTGCCATTAAGCTTGGTGACAGCTGGATAAAAGTGGGACAGCTGCCCCCCCCCAATCTCCATGCCTGGATCTGGAGAGGTGCAAGGGGGAAGCAGGGCCACCCAGGGCGGCAAGTTAACCACCTCTGTTCCCAACCTGACAAGATGGAGGTGATGTTGGTGGGTAGGGCCGAGGAAATGGTGGCAGCCGTCATTGACGGAGTCTGCCGTCCATTGCTCCTCAGGCCCAGACTCTGGGGGTACTCCTTGACTCACGCCTCCGCCTGGATGTCCAGGTGGAGGCTATGGTGAAAGGAGCATTTCACCAGTTACATCTGGTGTGACAGCTTCGGCCGTATGTCTCTGATACTGACCTGGCCACCATCATCCATGCCTTCATCACCTCAAGGCTGGACTATTGCAATGCGCTCTACATAGGGCTACCTTTGGTGATGGTCTGGAATCTGCAGCTGGTGCAGAATGTGGCGGCCCATCTCCTGACAGGAACAGGTGGCCAAGAGTACATTACACCAGTACTTTGTTTTCTGCACTGGCTCCCCAAAGTGTACCAGGCTTGATTCAAAGTGTTCGTTTTGACCTACAAAGCCCTAAACAGTCTGGGCCATGCATACTTACGAGACTGTCTCACTCCCTGGGTCCTGGACCAGCCCCTGCGGTCAACCGGGGATGCCTCCCGCAGAGTCCCCCAGGTATCCTGGGTGATGATGATGAGGGGGGTGTTCTCGGTGGCTGCACTGCAGCTTTGGAACTCCCTCCCGACAGAGGTCCATCTGGCTCCGAACTTCCCCTCTTTCCAAAGACAGTGTAAGATCTGGCTGTTCCACCAGGTGTTCAGTGAGAGGATGGGTGAGGGGTGGATGGTTGTGAAGGGGGTTATGGCTGTGCCTGTTTTGTGGTTTTAGATTATATTTTTATATTGTATGTTTATTATGTGTGTTTTATTGTATTTTATTTTGTTGTAAGCCGCTCCGAGGTGCTGTGGCAGGAGGGGCTGGCTAAGAAATCCAAGTAAATAAATAAACCTCTATGAAGCCTTTGTAGTTTGTCCTAATTTTCAAAGTGGCTCCTGGAAGGGAAAAGCATCTCCAAGTCCTGATGTAGGAGGTCAGAGCAAATGATCTGAAGCATCCTTTCTGATTCTAAAATCTATGAGTGTAAGAGAGAAAGAGAGAGAGAATATAACATTTTCAAAAATAAGAAGATTAATTATTGCTTGCAAAATCTGTGCATCCTCACAACATACCTAAAACTCAAATGGCTTACATTATTCATCACGTGTATGAAGGGTCAGGAATGAACACGTGTAACTGTACCTTTAAGTGTACCCAAACAAAAAGTTGGGCTGTGTCTAGGAATTTTGAAACTCTAACTAGGTCTTTGCAAATGCATATTCTGTTTAGAGCAGGTCTACCTGCTCTACAATGATCCCAGATGGCCTCTTTGTCATGTATACACTGATCCTAGTGGCAATGTAACCATAAAGAGTGTGATGGGGTTGGGAGGGAGAAGGATGACCCATCAAATATACCCTGTGGTTTGGGCTGATAAGTAGGGCTGAAACTAAATTGTACCAAAACAGGAAATCTCATTGAAATCCTGGTTCCCAATACCGTCTCAGTCGAATTCAAAACTTCTTGGTACTCAATAATGTCTCAATTGACATTTCGTTTCTTGATTTACTGACTTTCCAAGCTGCACCTGCTAGCCACCCAGAACATCAAACGGGCTGGGAGCCAGGAAGTGCCTGTGCTTGCCCCTTCAAGGACTCCCCACCCCCAGAGTCGGTGAGCATGGGGAGGGCTCCCGTGTCCCTTAGGACCCCCCCAACTGACATCTACCCCACCTCCTTTCTGTTGCAGAGGGAGGGGGGCAGGGCTGGGCAGTTGCCCTTCTGGCCAACAGGGAGAGGAGAGCGGAGGACCTCTTGGCCACCGCCAGTCAAGCAACACCTGCCAATCACCTGGAACATGAGAGGGACTGGGATCCAGGACATGCCTGTGCTCTCCCCTACAAGGACTGCCCCTCCTGAGCTGGTGAGAATGGGGAAGGATCCTGTTTCCTTTAGGGCCCCGCAGGACTTACATCTATCCTACCTCCCCTCTGTTGTAGATGGAGTTGGGTGGGGCCAGGGAGTTCCTCTCCGGTGCTTCTGGCCAGTGGGTAGAGAAGCGTGGTGGGTCTCTCAACAGTGTTGCAGGGTGTGCGCCGAAGGGCCTCTGCTAAAGGGCCCTTTAGTGTGGTCCTTGGGTGTGGACCAGGGGGTCCGGGGGTAGGGCTGGGTGGTTGTAGAAGCTTGGGGATTTTAAGTGTGTTTTGTGGGGAGGCTTGGTTTGGGAGCAGAAGTGGAAGGGGATATGTCCAGTACCGTTGGTGAGAGCAGTAAGATGGGGGGCATGGGAAGGGGTCCTCCTGTGAGAGAGGATGTGGAGTTTTAGGGGGGAGGGAGGGTGATTCCCTCCACTTTTCTGACAGGGGAGCGGACTTGCGGCAGGGGTGGGGTTTGGGGGTGCCATGCCAGTGGGGAGGGCCACAGCAATTAGAGTCGTCACAGGACATGGGAACTATGGCCCTAGAGGGAGGTGTTATCATCAGGCAGTGAGGGAAAGGGGATTGTTGACTGTCCCTCACTCAACCCCCCCTAACTCTGGTAGTATGGTTGCTGAGGATTCTGGGGGCCCCAGTCTGTCGTTGGTGCTGTGCAACGCAAGGTCGGTTGCCAATAAATAATCTACAATCCGGGATTTAATCCTGGATTGGGAAGATGGCATTGTGTGCATCATGGAGACCTGGTTGAATGCTGGATCAGGGCCAATTTTGACTGACCTCATTCCGGCTCGGTATTCCGTGCAGCATCAGCCCAGACTGGAGGGATGGGGACGTGATGTAGATATTGTTTTCAGGGACGGGTTGCCTGCTAGGAGGTATTTGATGCAGATGGAGGTCAGGATAGAGGGCATCCATCTTGCCTTTGATTTGACTCAGGGCAGAGTGAGGTTCCTGTTGGTACACCATACACCCCACTGCCCAGAAGATTCCCTGTCAGCTCTAGCGACCCTGGTTTCGGGGTTGGTGTTGCGGTCTCCGAAGCTCATTGTCTTGGGGAACTTCAGCATCCATGCCAAGGCCATGTTGCATGGGGCAGAGCTGGAGTTCATGGCCACCATGGCAACCATGGACCTGTCTTAGGTAGTAGTGGTCCCAACACATGAGGGGGGGGCATACTCTGGACCTATTGTTCTTCACAGACCTTGAGGTGGGGGTCTGATGGTGGGGAGTGTTGTTAGTATGCCCTTGTCATGGATGGACCATTACCTCCTGCAGGCCTCCATCCCGGTGTGCTTACCTGACTGGAGTGGTGCAGGACCAATTAGAATGGGTCCTGGGTTCCAGGCTTTTATGGGGGATTTACCAGCAGACTTCAGCAATCACTCCATTGATGCCCTTGTAGCCCTCTGGAATGCTTAGTTGACTGGGGACATTGATCGGGTGGTTCCAAGGCAAAAACTTCCCATGTTCCAGCACTGTAGATGCCTCTGGTTTAAGGAGGACCTGGGGTAGCTGAAGTGTGAGGTGAGGCAGTTGGAGCTATGGTGGTGCTGTACTCACGATGAAGATGACCGACTGCAGCATAAACTGTTTTTAGAAATGTTATGCCGTGATTGTGCTGGCAGTAAAGGAGGGTCTCTTTGCTGTGCTCATAGAATCTGTGAAGTCAAATCCGGCAGAGCTTTTCCTCGTGGTAAGGGGTTTGGTCAGTACTGCCTGTCTCCACCTGGACCCGGGCCCGCTGTGATATGTTTATGGCATACTTCACAGATAAAAACGCATGCATTGAACATGACTTTGATGGTGCCATTTTTGATACAGTGGTGGAGCCAGAGGTAAGAAATGTCTCATCTGATTAGTGGTTTTGTTTGGTTCTGTGCAGGCTACATCTTGTGTACTGGACCCTTGTCCATCTTGGCTGGTTAAGGACAAGGGGCCATTGCTGGCTGGGGTGGTCAATGCCTCTTTGAGTTGGAGGAGGTTGCTGGAGTTCCTTAATGGGGTTGTGGTCCAACTCCTCCTCAAGAAACCATCTTTGGTCATTGACTCTCCAGTGAGCTATTAGCCTGTCTCTAACCTTTCCTTTTTAGGGAAGGTTGAGCGGGTGGTGGCGCATCAGTTGCAGTCACATCTGGACCATATCAGTTTTCTAGATCCCTCACAGTCTGTTTTTCACCCAGGTTGTGGCACTGAGACAGTGCCTGTGGCCTTGGTCTATGACCTTCAAGTAGAGCTTGATAAGAGTCATTCGACTCTTCTGGTTCTGTTTGATCTCTCAGCTGCTTTTGACACAGTGAACCATGAGGTGTTGGTGACTCACCTGTAGGACCTGACTGGATTGGATGGAACAGTTTACCTTGGTTCTGGTCCTTCCTGGCAGGTAGATCACAATGGGTGGTTCTGGGAGATTTTACATCTTCTCTCAGGGGCCTCTTGTGTGGAATCCTGCAGGGTTCCATTCTGTCCCCCCTCTTGTTCAATGTCTACATGCAGCCAGTGGGGAAGGTCATGCATAGCTGGGGAGATCATTGTTATCAGTACACTGATGACACGTAACTTTACCTGTCCTTTTCATCTGACCCAGATCCTGCAGGCTCGGTGCTTTCCCAGTGCTTGACAGCTGTGGCAGACAGGATAAGGTCAAGCTGATTGAAAGTGAATCCTAATGAGATGGCAGTGATGCTCAATTGCAGGTCTAGGGTGCTGTATGGGGAGCTATTACCTGTTATTGATGGGGTTCGCCCTGTGTTGGCATCTCAGGTGAGAAGCCTGGGAGTTCTTCTTGATAGATCCACATCTGAATCTGAATCTCCAGGTGTCGACTGTAGCCAGGAGTGTGTTCCCCTAATTTCATCTGGTGAGGCAGCTCTGCCCCTATATATCGGACTCTGACCTGGCCACTGTCATCCATGCAATTGTCACCTTGAGGCTGGACTAATTTAATGCACTTTATGTAGGTCTTGCCCATAGTGACGGCTCAGAAGCAGCAGCTAGTGCAGAATGTCACAGTCCATCTCCTCACCAGGACGGGCTGCCAGGAGCTTATTATGCTGGTGCTCCAGGTACTGCACTAGCTGCCTATAGTCTTCTGGGTTCAATTCAAGGTGCTGGTTAAGGCCAGCCGGGAGATCCTGGGGCCATGGGTGGTGAGGGTCAATGACTCCCTTTGGGAGGGTAGAGTGCCAAGATGCCTCAAAGAAGTGGTGATCCAGCCTCTGCTCAAAAAAACCTTTGCTTGACATTGACTTCCTCATCAGCTATCGGCCGGTCTCTAACTTTCCCTTTATAGGGAAGTTAATTGAACGGGTTGTGTCTCAGCAGCTGCAGTATCATCTGGACCGTATCAGTTATCTGGATCCCTCACAGTCCAGCTTTCATCCGGGTTATGGCACTGAGACTGCGCTTGTGGCCTTGGTCGATGACCTCCACCATGAATTGGATCAAGGTTGCTTGACCCTGCTGATTCTGTTTGTCTTGTCAATTACTTTTGATACTGTTGACCATTAGATGATGTTGACTTGCTTGTGGGATCGAGCTGGGGTGGGTAGGACTGTTCTTGAATGACTCCATTCCTTCCTGGCTGAAAGAACTGAGGAAGTGGTGATCGGGGATCACTTTTCATCTTCCTGGGACCTCTCGTGTGGTGTCCCACAAGGTTCTAGTCTGTCCTTTCTCCTGTTCAATGTCTATATGCAGCCGTTGGGTGAGATCGTGAGAGGGTGTCATCAATATGCTGATGACACCCAACTCTACATCTCTTTCAATCAACCCAGACCCAGCAGTCTTGGTGCTTACCCGGTGTCTGGCAGGTGTGGGGGACTGGATGAGGGCAAGCCAACCAAGGATGAATCCTGACAAGCAGAGGTGGATGCTAGTGGTGAAGGCATTGGGTGTGGCATCCCCCATCATTGATGATGTTTTCCCCGAATTGGCTCCCCAGATTTGCAGTCTGGGAGTGCTCCTCAGCTCCCAGCTCCAACTGTATGTCCAGGAGAAGGCTCTGGTGAGGAGTCCCTTCTGCCAATCAGATCTGGTGTAGTGGCTTCAGCCATACCTTTCAGACTCTGACCTGGCCACTATCATCCATGCTTTCATCACCTCAAGACTGGACCATTGTAACGTTCTCTACATGGGTCTACCCATGGTAACAGTCCAGAGACTGCAGCTGATACAGAATGCAGCAGCCCGCCTCCTTACTGGGACAAGCCACCGGGAGCACATTACACCAGTGCTCCATTCTCTGCAATGGTTGCCTAGTCTTCTGGGCCCGATTCAAGGTGTTGGTACTTACCTTTAAAATCCTATACAGCCTAGGCCCTACCTATCTGCGGTACCACCTCACTCCCTGGGCTCTGGATCGGCCCCTGCAGTTGGCAGGGAGAGCCTTTCTCAAGGTCCCGCAGGTTTCCCGGAGGACAACTATGAAGAGGGCGTTCTCAGCTATGAATCACATCATGCAATAGAAAGACTGCTTAGGTGCATCATGTCAGTGTAAGCTCCTGAGGAATATGGCCAGAGTGACACAAGCTACATCAAGCACATTCTACCAAGGCTGAGCTGAAAGGAGTCAGGCTGCCAACCTTGGTGGGCAACAGCTAACCTGTTTATTGTGTCACCAAGACCAGGGCATGGGGGGATTAAAGAGAAAAGAAATGATGGACAAACAGTAAACAGCAATATCGTAAATGGCAATACAGAAAATGGTACACTGTGGTCCTGCGTTGCAATCTAGTACATCGGCAAAACTGTCAAACAATAAACAGATACCAATTTCGATTCCGTGGATCCATGCAGTTTGCAGATAGTGGTGGATAACCATAACTTCTCTGTTGTGAAACAGTCTTTAGGTCCTCCTTTTAACTCTTTTGCACTCCCCAATAGTGATTGAACGTCATCCTATAGATATTTACATTTTACTGGCGGGCATGGAATCTGTTCGAAATAACTCTATCCTAAGTCTTGTGGATCTTGTGTGGAGTTGTGGTGCGCAGAGCTGAGCATGCACGGATCCTCATTGCGGGCACATTGTGCCCCATGGAAACCACGTGTGCACAGAATTCACAGGGCATGGGATCATTGCCATTGTGAATTTGTTTATAAATTGTTTCAGGAAACGTCTTGATGGAATTCACTCTGCTAATGTAACTCATTACCGCTAGGTTGGAATTACTGTTGAATCTTAGTACTTCTTTTTCAGTTATGCTATTTAAATAAAATGCACCGAACATCCTGAAGACGTGACACCAGTTTGACCTCTGCTCTCTCTTCCTTTTTGGACTTGTTCCTTATCTCCCTGCCTCTCTGTTAATGCAACAGCACACAACCGGTAATAGAATGACCTCCCTTCATTTGTTATAAGTTACAGAATGTTGTGAAGACCATGAAATATTTAACACTAATAAACAGGGTGATCATTATTTAGTGTATAATGAGAAAATAAATTAAGTAGCTGGCATTTAAATAAAATATAAATACTTTATGCAGTTTCTATTTACCACAGCAAGGAAGTAATATGTTTAAAGTCTATGGGCAACATAATTGAAAGGCTTGTGTAGTGGAACTAGAGATCTTTTTTTTTTAAATTTCCTTCAAGCGTGGGAGGTGAGAGAGAGAGAGAGAGAGAGAGGGGGGAGGTGTTTCAGCTAGAACGAGACAGATGGGGGTTGGAGGGGAGAGGTAGGGGTAGGGGTAGGAGTAGGAGAGGTAGGGGTAGGGGTAGAGGAGGTAGGGAGAGGGAGGGGAGAGTGAGGGGGAGAGGTAGTTTGCATTTTTAGCAACTTAAATTCTAAGTGGTTTTGCATCTCCAGAAGCAAGAAAAAGATTAACAATACATTGTCCTTATTTCTCATCTTTCTTCTAGGAATTGCAAAGCATTTTGGAAAGTTAGCCTGACCTTAAAATGCTTTGCGTGCTGTGTGAAATTTTTTGCAAACATCCAGTGTGTTGTGTGCATGTCTGTTTGTTTGATCGTTCATTCGTTCATTCGTTCATTCATTTGGTCGTTCGGTCATTGTTATTTCTATCCTGCTGTATTACCGAAGGATCAGGGTGGCTAACTAGGGCTTATGTGAACCTCTGGGAAAACGGAGCTCCAATGCTGTGGAATAGCCACTGAGAATGCCTCTCTGCTTACCCAGGTTGCATGGAACTTGACCAATGGTGGAACTTGGAAGAGGGCTCTCTTGGGTAATCTTAGAGGCCATGGAGGGAAATAAGGAGGAAGTGGATATCCTTCATTCATCAGTTTGTTCATTCATTTATTTATTTATTCCATTTTTCTTAACGTGGGCAAGCAGCCTCAGTGGATCAAGAATCAGCAGAACGTCTGTCCCTGTTTAAGGACTGGGAATGTTGGGAGGCATGGATGTTAGGGATGGGCGAACGTGGTTCCGAAGTTTGGAGTTCGGACCGAACTCGACCAGTTCGGTCAACCAAACCAAACTACTGAACTGAACTCAATTTTTGAACTGAACCAAATTTCCAAACTCGGTTCTGTTCGCCCATCCCTATAAGATAATATTCCATTTAGTTCAATGGGGTTTGAATTTCCAAACTCTGTTCAGAAGTTCGGAGTTCAGACCAAACTCCAATAGTTCGGTGGACTGAACCAAACTTCTGAACCGAACTCGATTTTTGAACCGAACCAAACCGAATTTCTGAACACAGTTCTGTTCGCCCATCCCTAATGGGTGTGAAGGTGTAGGGAGGGGGTGGATCCTGCTATGCCCCAGTACACTTTTCATTTAGGCTAAAGGCTGGATTTGAACCACTAAGGTTTACCGTCCTGTCTCTAATCTTCCCTTTTTAGGGAAAGTTATTGAACGGGCAGTGACTCTGCAGCTCCAGGCACACCTGGACTGTATCAGTTTCCTTGACCCTTTTCAATCTGGGTTCCACCATGACTATGGCACTGAGATGGCGATGGTGGCTTTGGTGGACAATCTCCACCAGGAGATGAATGCAGGATGTTCTACATTCTTGATCCTGCTAGATCTCTTGGCCGCTTTTGATACCGTGAACCATGGGCTGCTGCTGAGATGGCTGCGAGACCTGGGGGGACAGGACGGAACTGTCCTTGGGTGGGTCTGCTCATTCCTCTTGGGGAGAAGCCAGCGGGTGGTGCTGGAGGCTGAAACATCTAGCCCCCGGGCCTTGTCCTGCGGTGTTCCGCAGGGTTCAATTCTGTCTCCGCTTTTGTTTAATGTATATATGCAGCCCCTGGAGGAGTTCGTGGGAGGGTTCAGGGTGCGTTTTCACCAATATGCTGATGATACTCAGCTGTACCTCTCATTTTTTACTGACCCAGGTCCCGCTGTCTCGTTGCTTTCCCAATGTTTGGAGGCCGTGACGGATTGGATGCAGCAGAGCAGACTAAAGCTCAATCCTGATAAGACGGAGGTGATGGTGGTGGGTATGGCAGGGGAGGTGCCGACCCCTCTGTTGGGGGTTCTGCCCTCCCATAGCCTAGCAGGTTTGGAGTCTGGGGGTGGTGTTAGATCCGGACCTCTGTCTGGATCGTCAGGTGGAGCCAGTGGCTAAAGCCGCCTTCTGCCAGCTGTATCCGCACTTTCACACATTGCCCAAGCACTCTTGTGCTCCCAAGCACCAGGTTGAGAATCCCTGCACTAAGCTGTGGTCTGTATGATGAGAAGAACATGTTTTATCTGCCACTTAACAGACTTTTTAACGGTGAATAGGGCTTTTGCAACAGGAGCTTGGAGCTATCAGGGTGTGGGAGAAATGAAGACGTAGTTATTCCAAGCAAAAATGTAGCAAATGCAATTGAGGGCAGGGGAGAAAGAACAGTTTAATTAAAAAAGAAATTCCAGTTAAACAAGTTTGAATTATGTGGATTCCACTGTATGTAATTAAGCAAATCATGTTAATTAATGCAGGATAGCCTGGTGGATTGGGATTGGGCTTAGATATGGGAAAGGAGGATTCAAATCAATCATAGCCAAAATCTCACTGGGTGACCTTGGACAAGTCATTATTATCTCTCCGTCTCAGTTCCCCATCAGTAAAATGGGAATAATAATGACCTACCTCACAAGGGTGTCATGGGATGACTCTGATAAGCATTGTGAGTCTTACTGAAAGTACTATAGAAATGATGATAATGCCCTCATGTCCTGTCACAGCCTCTGAGACGGGAATACTCTCTTGAAGATACCATCACCCCACCAAGTTTTTACTAGGGATGTGCGAACAGAACCAAGTTCAGAAATTCGGTTCGGTTCGGTTAGAAAATCAAGTTTGGTTTGAAATTTCAGTTCGGTCAATCAGACTATTCGAGTTCGGTCGAATTCCGAACCGAGTTTGTACGTTCAAAACTGGGGTTTTTGGCCTTCCGAACTGGTTCGAATTCGACCGAACAATTTAGTCAAATTCAAGTTCGGTTTGAAAGTTCGGTTCAGTCGACCGAACTATTTGAGTTCAGTCTGAACTCAGAACTTCCGAACAGTGTTCGCACATCCCTAGTTTTTACAACAAGGCCACACAGAGAGGCATCCTCTATGGCTGCCCTACAACGATGAAACTCCCTCTCCTCGGAGTCTGAGTCTGCTCATCTTCTGGAAACGATATAAGACCTTTCTGTTTGGCCAGGCATTTGGCAGGCAAGGGATAAGGTTGGGTGGGATTTGGGAGAGGAGCAGTAGAGATCTGGGGGGAGGGGAATAAGAGGATTGTTCAGATGTTTTTATGTTGTAAGTCTCCCTGGGCCTTAAGGGGAAAGGCAGGGTACAAATGAAACTGAATGAATGAATGAATGAATGAATGAAGGAAGGAAGGAAGGAAGGAAGGAAGAAAGAAAGAAAGAAAGAAAGAAAGAAAGAAAGAAAGAAAGAAAGAAAGAAAGAAATAAATGCTATTTTACAGATATGGAGCACAAGCTCTGAGAGTTTAAATGCTGGGTCCAAGTTCATGCAGAGGATATGAGGCACAGCCAGGAACAGACCCCAGGTCTCCTGGATTATGGACAGGTATTTTAACGGTAAAACAAGCTTCATTCTGGCTACAAAAATGGCAATTGTTTGCCCAATACACACACAAAATCGGCCTCTCCCAATCTTTTACTAGCCATCTATTTCCCATCATTTCAGCAATTAGTGCAATGATGATAACCTGCCCAGGGTTGGCTAATTAATGTGGATGAATTCCAATGATGAACGCTATTCTTTTAATTAAGGACAACTGGCATATTTCTAAGTGTTGCTGGGGAATAGCAGTTAGCTACTGAAGAGTTATTGACTCCATATGGTATTCCATCAATGGGATTGCTCAAGTGAGTCATAATGAGGAGTGTGGCAGGAGGTCAAAAATCAGCAGGGAACAATGAGAACCTTAAAAACAAAGTCTAGGTGCATGAGCAATTTGGAACATTCATCAGAGCTTTGTACCTGGACATTTTTCTTGGTCTTCAGGGAATTTATTATTATTATTATTATTATTATTATTATTATTATTATTATATAGCACCCCTCCACCCATGGTACTTCACATAGAACTAATTAATAGGGGTGGGACACTGGGGAGAATACTGGATACCAGATGTACCGGTATCGGATCTCCCAGGTACCGGATATACCGGTATCGACATACCGGATTTTTAACATTGGCAGCGGTACCGAATTTTTTACATTGCGGCTATTGACTTCAATGGCTGCAATGTAAAAAATCTGGTACTGTGGACAATGTTAAAAATCCAGTGTGCCGTTACAGGTAAATATCGGATTTATTGGATTAAGCCGATAACCCAAATATGGGCAATATCGGATCTCGGGAGAACCAATATTCCCACCCCTACTAATTAACACAACTTTTAATACTCATAACAACCCTGTGATGTAGGGTAGGCTGAGAGAACATTGTGACTGGCCCAAGGTTACCTAGTGAGTTCTAGGCTACAGCAAAACTTGAAACTGGGCCTCCCACTACCTCCTTGCTTAGAGCTGAAATGAGTACCCACAAATACAGGTATACCTGTTGATTTTCCAGTACCTGAATGAACTCGAAAATATTGGGTACAAATTGGTCCTCAATTACAACCCAATCCAGGTACCTGATGTCTCAGAATGTCAACTTCCAGTCGTACTTCAAATGTATTTATTTTTCCCCATCCTGATATTTCGATTTTCCATCCTGGTTTTTCAAACAGTAACCAGAAAATTGGTATATTGGCACCAGAAATTGCCATTTGGGGGGATATCCAGGTAATCAACTGGTGATCAGGTAGCCCACTGAATTTCCAACATGGTAGTCAAAAATGTGGGTATAACCCATGGGTACCAAATTAGGTACCCGTTTCAGTTCTAACATAACTATGACAAAGGCTGAGATCAGATATGTCTTCCAGGTTCACTCATATCAAGGCAGACAGCATCCATAAATCAGAGATGCCGGGTAAGACCCAATGATGTGTGTGCTGAAGCTCTAACTGGATTACACCAGTTTCTATACATGAAATCTCTGGTGCTCCACTTGTGGGTTTACACTGATTTAAAGCAGTGGGTGACTGTGGTACGGTTAGAGCTGTGCATTTTGTTTATGCTTTCTGTTTAAGTCCAACAAATGTTTGCTGACCCCTCTAGGCATTAGAGCATACTGCATTCCCCCCTCCCCCCTCAGTCCCTAAAAAACCATGCAAATGAATGTCCATTGAAATGAATGGAAAAACATTTTAAAAATATAAACAAAGCAAAAACTAAATGAAAAGCAAAACAGGAAAAGAAATCAAACATTCACCAAACGAAAATGTCCCTCCCCACCCTGCACATCCCTAAGAGATAGTTAACTCATAGAATCATAGAATGTCATAGCTGCAAGATACCTCGATGATCGTTGAGTTCAACCCCCTGATTGGATGCAGAATGACTTGAGCTACAACAGATGGCTTTTTTTCTGACATCTATCCGAAATCTACCTTCCTATAATTGGAGCCCCTTATTTTGAGTCCTGTCGTCTGTAGCAATGAAGAATAATTCCCCCTATTTCTTCTGGGTGGCAGCCCTGTAGCTATTTGATGACTGTTGTTGTGTTTCCCCTTAGTGTTCACCGTGACCAATTCCATCAACCATTCATCTTAAGACTTGCTTTCCAGACACTTTTTCATTTTTTCTGCCTTCCTTTGAACCTGTTCTGGTTTGTCATTATTTTTTTCCTTAAAATAGGGTGCCCCAATTTGGACACAAGACCCCAGGTGGTTCCTAACCACTGCTGAATAGACTGTAATACTTTGGTTATTCCATAACCGGCTTCAAAAACCCAAATTCCACATAGCTAATCAATTAACCAATCAGTAACTGCCTACCATAGTAGTTAACCAATTAACTGAAATACCTATTAATACTGTTTTACCATTACTTAATATGGCATGATTTGCCATATAACCAATTTATCCTTTTCCTGAATTATATCATTTCTGGCTTACCGTCAGATATATGAAATTTTCAAATTATTCTTCTTATTGTTAAGTATTTATATAGCCCAACTAATATACCTGGTGCTTTATAATAAACAGTCATAGGCAGGTTACTACCCTAGTGGGCATACAATCTATGAGAAATGAGAGGGAGGGGGACAGAGGGAGAGACAGGGCTATATCCATGAAGTTGTGAAGTTGCAGGTGCACGTGCTTAGCTTAGTTAAAGGGGATAAGAGGGCACTAAGAAAATCAGGGTGAAAAATAGGGATGGGCGAACAGATCACGGTTCGGGTTCGTCTGTTCGGTTCGGCTGCGTTCGGTTAGTCCATTTGGTTCGGCAATTCAGTTAGTTCGCCGAGTTCGGGTTCAGCTGTTTGGTTCGGTCGTCCAAACAGGATGTTTGGTTAGGCTGTTCGGCTGTTCGGTTCGGCCATTCGGCCATTAGTGAAATGTTGTTTTTGATATAGTTTTTTGGTTTTTTATTGGGTTTTATATGGTTTTCTGTTTAAGTCCAACAAATGTTTAAGTCCAACAAATCCGAACTCATCCGAACGCGATCTGAACTGACTGAAATGTTCGGCCATTTCGCCGTTCGGTGTTCAGTTTGTTCGGTATGTTTGCGTTCGGATTCGTGTTCAAGTTCGGTCGTTCGAACAGGCCGAGTTTGGGCCGAACTCCGAACTGCCGAACCGCATTCGCCCATCCCTAGTGAAAAAACTAGGGGGGTGAGGAGCTAGGGAAAGCCTGTCAGAAGAGATACGTTTCCAGGAGGCACTGGAAGGTTGGGAGGGAGGGAGCAGAATGAATGTATTCAGAGAAAGAGTTCCAGGAATGGGGGAGGGAAGCAAAGGGAAATGGGTGGATATGTTTCAAGGAGTAGGGAGTTGTGAGCAGGCAGTGAGGATGGTATTAGAGGAGAAGAAGAGCTCCTATATGGGACTGTGGTGGGAAATGACTGCAGAGAGATAGGAGGTGGCAAGGCCATGGAAGGCATTGAAAGAAAGGACCAGGAGCATGTGCTGAATATTGATTTTCCTTCTGACACTGACAGCTGTGGTATGCTTTCCACTGGGTCATGTTTCCTGCTTGGTCAGGGTTCTGATTTGAAGGCTAGATCCACGTAGTCACATTGTCTTCTCAGATAACCTCTTCCTCCCCATTGGCCTTGCAATGGGGCAAGCAGCTCAGTGCTTGACCAATCCAATACAGGAAGTTGTCTCCCCAGCACAGCAGAGCCTACTCTCTAGCCTCCAGTGTTATACCCAGGGTCCCGACGTGACTGCACCAAAAAATCTTAAATTCTGTAACCAGTGAAACCAAATTCTGCAAATTCACCGCAACCATTAATATTTGCATAATTAACTTGATTTGCATAACTACGCATGCTGGGAAGCAAATTTGCAATAGGTTTGACATAGAATCACAACTTTGCTAATCAAACACAACTCAAATCCTCTGGAATTTCAGCACCTTCCTCACACAAAAATAGGGCCTTCAGACCCCCGCCCCCCATTGATCTCTCAGGGGCCTATTTACCCTCGTGTCATGGTCACGATTGGCTGATTCTGTGAGGATTCTGCGAGGATTGGCTGATTCTGCAAGGATTAGTTGATTCTGCAAAAATGACTGCAAATTTTAGCAACGCAGTCAACTCGGGTCCCTGGGTATACCAAGGCTGGAGTGGAGCAGGCTTATGTCCCAGTTATACCCACTCCCCATACAAGGGAATAATAGGGATGGCATCTCCCTTAGCAGTTGTCCTCTGGGGCTGGGGGTTCCTTTCAGCCAGTCTCAACTGTGCTTCTCTCCCTCCCACAAAGATGATGGCACCCTCCTGGCTCCCGGAGAGTGGTTCCCCCCTCCCCTGGAATGGCAGTGACTTCACCAGGAAGAAATTTTTAAGAGTGGGCAGAGGCAAAGCAAGCCCTCTACCCCTGCCTCAATTGGAAACCTTCCTTCTTGGAAGGGCCCTTTGCCAATTTTCAAAGTGGGCATGAGTAGAGTGTTGGCCCCTCTTTCTACCATCTATCTTACCCCCTCTCAACATTTTCTAGTGGGACTCAAGCCACTTGCAAAAGTCCCAGTCCCAAATCAACCCCTTGGCTCCATGGCAGCTACACTTCTGCCGAGCTCCATGGGATGCACAGCTACCATGAAATGGCGAGGCCTGTAGAAATCAGTAGAGCACTGTTCACATTTCTCTTGTCTGTCTTAAACCACAGGTGCCTTGTAACTGTCAATAGTGAGGGGGGGCACAGGAGTGGGGACTGGTTAGGGGGCCAGGAAGGGGTTCTATGGGGCTTCCCTAATCTGGGGGGGCGGGACATGCTCCCATACCCCCCATGAGTCATGTGTGTTTTCAATGCTGCTTTTGAACTGAAGCATAAAGAATTAAATGCATCCCCTCTGATTTGCTCTTACAACAGAGGGCTCCATTAATCTGCTGTCTCCAAAGCACGTTATGGGATCTCATGGCAAATAAATCAGTGCACTACAGATTAAAAAGTCTCTTTTGGTCGATCGAAGGAGGATTTGCTGTAAAAGTCTACTCATTCCCTAACCATACAAGTGAATGCCCGCTTTATGCATTAACGCCATAACATCAAGTGAACTAGCAAATAGTATTCCTCCACCACCATGAGACATGACTTTATGGATTCCAGAAAACAAACAATTCCCGTGCGGCCAAAGAGCTATCTATCAGTTAATGGAAAGCAGTGTCTTATGATCCCAATTACTGCTGATAACTATTGGTGCAATCCACTGTATTTTACATGCATCCTGGGTTTGTGTTTGGTCCACAGAGAATATATGACTGTCTCGCAGACTTTCTGTGTAATCTTTAATTCATGCGGTAGAGATTTGTGATTTTATCTCTGGTGTCAGCCCAATGCTAGTGCTGCAACCAGGCACTTACACAAACAGGCAACCTGAAGAATCGGGGGTGCCCGACTGGACCTGGATGGGTACAGGCACCAACTGGCACCCCAGCATGACTCAACGGGCTACTTGATATCCCAGAATGTTGACTTTTGTGGACTTTCCGGGATGCTGATCCCAAGCCTCAATTGACTCCTACCCGCACCCAACCTCCCTGACCTGACTCACCCACCTGGCTGCTCCTCCCAGCTTCCAAGCCCTGTACAGCTACCGGCCAGAATAGCAATCGGTGTATAGCATGCCACAATCCCCATAGTGAGGGTGCGTGTGGGTTGCACATAGGCTGTGTGTGCAATGCCTTCATCAGTCAGACGGACATGCCAGGAGAAGCCTCCTTGCTCCCTCCCCACACTCAGAAAAGGTGAGAAACAAGAACCGTTACCTGGCTCAGCTGAGCAGCGGCAGGAACGAGCAGCCAGGTGAGTGAGTCAGCCCAATAAGTGCCCATGTGGGCAGAAGCCTAGCGGGACTTGGAATCGGTGTCCTGGATAGTTCCATAAAATCTGGGAAAGTGCATGTCCAAGCAGTACTAGCTGCACCCCTACGTAATGCCCAATATCAATTGAGAGGGCAACCATAATATTTTTACAGGAGAAGACTACTATCCAGAATGGAAATCTGCAATCCATTAGTCACGGTTTAGCTCAGAGGTACGCATTTAAAAGCTGCTTCGGGTTGTTTATGGGGCAGAAAGAATTGTACAGGGTTTGATTCAAAATGATACAGAATATGTGATTGCAGCCCCTCGCATGTTAGAGGGGGAGGACCTCACTACAGGTGAATTGGGAACAGCTGTTTCTGAAATGTCGGTAAATCCCAACCTTTCAGGAATGTTGACAAATGTTCATCGTTATTTCCACGTTTCATATTGTTACTGAACTTTTACAGAAACTGGGCATGCTGATGGCAATTTTTCATCACTTTCCATCACAGTCCATCACTTTCTGGCATCTGTTTTGTCATTTACAATTCAAAGGCAGTATCTACGGTTAAAAAGTAGTACATAACGACCAAAGAAGCGACCAAAGTAGCAAAACAATTACCCACCAAGATAGCAAAAGTACCAAAAGTATTGAACAAAGTATTGGAAGTACCAAACTAAGGCATTCCCAAATGGAAACCGACAAAGGTAGCAACAAATTGGTACAATTTCACATTTCTCAGAAGGCAGCAAATGGCATTTTTCCTGCGGACACAACATTTGCAGCAAAACATTCATCGATTAAGTGCTAGATCTCAGTGGTTGGTGCTCCAACACATGGGGGTCTACGAGCAAACTTGAAATGTTAATGAGTTTGAAATACATTGGCATAAAATATGAGCCCACCGAGCCTCAAAGACACTGAGCCTCAAAGTCGTGAGCCTCAGTAAAGGGCGCACAACATGAGGAGACCATGAATAACCTAGAAAATGTAACACATGTGCCTTCAATGAAGAAAGACCCTGTCCATGAATAAAATTGAAATGATAATATGAATATGAGAATAACTGGAATAAAGCATGGGCAATTTCGGGTACGCATTGTAACTAACTGAAAAGGGCTGTTTCAGATTAAACCGTACCAATCCATAACAGCAGTCCAAATAATTATGAATCTGCTGTTACAGATGCAACTTTCCCAACCCCACCCCTCCTGAGGCCCTGGTATCATTACTTACCAGCTTCAGAGTGAGCTTGATTGCAGGTCTGGTGGGCTGCAGCTTGACTGAAGTTCCGGGGGGGGGTGTCTCCTCCTGTCTGGTGGAGTCCCCCCCCCAGAAGGCTCTCTCATTGCAGTGGACTGTGGAGGTCCCTACGTCTCAGCATGCATGTGTAAATGGTCGCTGGGACTATTGTGTGTATGTGCAGCCCTTTTGCAAAATGGCACAGGCAGTGTCAGTGCAATTTTGCAAAAGGCAGCTGTTCTTTGCATGTGCACTGGGGTATTTCACGCATGCGCATAACAGTTGCCCTTTTGCAAAATTGCTCTGACATTGCTGGCACCATTTTACAGACGGGAAGTGAATGCGCAGAATGGCCCCAGTGGCCATTTTGCGCATGCGCACTGTGACGCACGGAATTCCACTGCGCGCCACGACAAGAAAGGCTCCATGGGGACTCCTCCATACAGGAAGATCCCCCCCCAGGACCTTTAATCAATCTGCAGCCCTCCAGATATGCAATCAAGCTCACCCTGAGCCTAGTAATACTATACCAGGGCCATGGAGGTTGGGGGGTGGTGGGAAATATGAGTCATGGGGGTGGGGGTAAGAGGTTTTTTTAAATTTAATTATGCTTCTGAACAATACCTTACGTGTAATTAAATAAATAAATAAACAAACAAACATACCTGTAACAACCTGTACCCGAAATTTGGTGCAGGTTGCCATCCTTAGTTTGTAGGGTCTCATACACAGGGAGACTTGGCTTTTGAATGGTCCACGGGAATTCAAGAGGGGGTGTTCGAACCAAGAATAAACTGGAAATAACTTATGCCTAACCAATAGGTCGGCACAGAGTCTGAAGTTCAGGGATCCTGGACCCTGAAAGGGATTATATATTTTACTAATGGGTGAGTCCAAGTGTGTCTGTCAAAAATTTATGTTAGGAGGGGACTCCAGCTTTTCTGGATCCATCACTGGCAGTACTACTTAACCCAGTTAATACAGAATTATTTATTCACTAAAACACCCTCAGAGAAAGTCCAAACACTACTTAAGATCAGACTGGAAGCTAAATCTCTCCAAATTTCTTGGCTAATTTCTACTTAATATATTTGGATCAACATCAGGAGCTGGTAACAATAAGTCTTCTTGGAGCTTAATTTTCATTAAATAAATGATGAGCTACTTGTATCTTATTACGCTTGCTTGCAACACTTTTGAATTAAGCTAGAAGAGCAATTAACAATCCCTGTATTGGCAAATGCAAGC
Organism: Sphenodon punctatus; assembly: GCA_003113815.1. Classification (NCBI taxonomy): domain Eukaryota; kingdom Metazoa; phylum Chordata; class Lepidosauria; order Sphenodontia; family Sphenodontidae; genus Sphenodon; species Sphenodon punctatus. Next base: position 106,394 of record QEPC01004157.1, on the reverse strand, counting down.
ATGTAATGATATTGTGTCCCTGGCAGCTTATAGGTCCCATTCATAAATAAAACATGTGTTTAATAGAGTTGAGTTGGCAAGGAGATCTCAGCTTTTCTACTGTGTAATGCAGAGAAGTTTTTTAGTATATTAACAAGATTTTTACCAAGGGTCAAGAGGATGACAACTTAAGTGTGTCATAAATAATTTAATCTTCCATAGTAGGTGTATTGGAAAAATGAAACTTGTAAAGATTGAAAGATTGGTGGTAATCCTAAATACACTTGCTCATTCTCAACTCTGCTTGAAATCAATGGGCGTCTCTAGACATAACAAAGTTCGGGTGTCAAAACCCCTAAGCACGTATTTGGCCATTGTGTAAAAGCACCATAACAATCCCAACACCATCTTGGCCACCCATTGAACATGCAATGTGAACAACACCATTGCATCACAAGGACAATTTGCATGTTTTGTAGGGATGGGTGAACAGAACTGAGTTCGGAAATTAGATTCGGTTAGTTTCGGTTCATTTCGAAAATTCAGTTCGATTCGGAAGTTCGGTTCAGTCGACTGAACTATTCGAGTTCAGTCCGAACTCCGAACGTCTGAACAAAGTTCGGAAATTCAAACCCCATTGAACTAAATGGAATATTATCTTTTAGGGATGGATGAACAGAGACGAGTTCGGAAATTCGGTTCGGTTCAGTTCGGAAATCGAGTTTGGCTCGGAAGTTCGGTTCGGTCGATCAAACTGTTCGAGTTCAGTCCGAACTCTGAACTTCCGAACCGCGTTCGCCCATCCCTAATGTTTTGGCTGAACCGTGGTCAACATTGTGTCTAATGATATCTCGTGGCAGCATGTTAGCAGGTACAACACAGGGAACGAGGCAGCAGTGCTTGCATGTTGAGATCGGATGGTGAGCAAAACACCGATTTGCCTCAAGATGGGCGGTGTGTCTAAGCAGTGCCACAAGGTCAACACAAGGCCAAACCAGTGTTTATATCAATGTCAAAACACACATTCAGATACCCATTGATGTTATGTCTACAGATGCCCAAAGGAACTTGCCAGGGACATCGTTAAAATATGTGTGGCCCAATGGAAAGATAAAATATGGGGTGCCTGCTGGCCTCACTCTCTTGGAGGCACCATCTGTAGGATCCGAAAAGTATTCATGTTTGGGCCCTACTGGGAGGCAGTGGACCCCCCCACATCCTGCCCTCCTGAATAATGGGACCCCTGTGGGCCCTCAGAAAAAATGGTATCTGGGGCAGTCACTACAGGTTGGCCTGTGGTAAGCCCCCCTTTCTGCTGTTTCTTCTGTGGCCCCTCCTCCTCCAGCTCCCCTGCATGGTGCAGGGACCGGAAGTGGATCCGGCGCTGTGGCCGCTGGTGCCCCAGGGCTTTCTGCCGGTGCAGGTTCAGCCTGCATACAAGAACAGCCAAATCGCTGTCTAAAATAACAACAACAATTCATTGCACATGTGTAAAATGTCCACCGCCCTTAACCAAAATATTGACAATAGCGTTTTGTTTAAGGGCAGCAGATGCACACGTTAAAAATGGGCAACGTTCTTAATCAAAACGGTGGTGATGGTTACACTGCCATTTTGGTTAAGTGTTGTGGCCATTTTTGTTTTGCATGTGCAAAAAATGGCCCAGGGTCCATTTAACACATGTGCAGTGTTTGTTATTATTTTTTCCCCGCCGAGAACTTGGCAATTCAATGACTGTCATATCACTTCAATTACACTATTGCTTGCACCTGCTTCCACCCTGTATGCTTACGATGATGTTAGTTTTGCCCCGTGACCCCATTTCAATTTACAGATGCTGTTTAATTTGCAATAGCGATTTTTACTTGCTTCTCCAAACACGCATAAAGCCTAACCTTTTTCATTGAGCAGATGCAAGAGATCAAAGATTCAATCAGACAGCCAGGATTTAAATTCCCAATGTCCTTTCTCTCTCTGCAGTAACAGTTACAAGACACCTCCCACTCCCCATGGTCTCCATAGCTTCAGCATTTGTTTGTGCTGAAGGGAAGTTTATTAACAGATATAAACAGCTGCAGGGAGGTTGGAATTATTGATTGTGCTGTGGGGGACCAAAAAAACCCCCAAAAATGGAAAGATATTGAGATGCAAATGAATCAGATTGCAATCTTCTCTTCCTTAGTAATATTTACAAAGTTCGAAAGGGGGAACTGGAAATGCATGGAAAAGAAAACAGTGAAGCTAATCAAAGGGTGGTGGTTTACAGTTATTAATCATTCCTGCAGCACTCTCAGTGTTCAGAGTCATTTATTCTCCTATCTAGTTCACCATTATAACACTCCTGCAAGGTTGGTTTGCTAGGCCCCCCTTCTGCAGGTGTGCGATTGATGAAAGATTGGGACTTGCCTGAGGTCACCCAATGAGTTCATGGCTAAGATGGGATTTGAACGCTGGGCTCTCAGGCTGCTTTTACACATAACAAAAGTGAACAGATTTCACAATCTAAAAGATCCTGTTGTATCCTCCACCGCCCTTGCAAATTGCCACATGTGTCCTTTCCACCCCATTCATTTGTCCCAGTCTTGCGCCTTCGTCTGTCTTTCTAACCTTTATCATTGTGGGCATTTGCACCATGACCATCCCTTTGATTACTTTAGTCTCCATGGCTACCTTATGGTTTGCTTTACAACATTTTCTCTTGGGTCCTTTTTACACAGACACTCTAACACCCATAAAATGGGTGTTACATTTTATTATACATGTTGCAGGGCACCACTGCAGCCAATCAGCATGGGCCCTGTGCATACATGATGCCTCCGCCCAGTTCCTCTGGGTGGAGATGGGTGTTGGCCGGTAGGTGGGGAGCATTTCCCTGGGTGGGGATGGGTGGGGGCGTCTGTGTAAACACCACTTTCGGTGGGTGTTGGTGAGTGTTTGCTCCCAGCCAACACCCATCTCCACCCACAGCAACTGGGTGGAGGCATCATGTGTGCGCAGGGCCCATGGTGATTGGCTGCAGTGGTGCCCTGCAACATGTATAATAAAATGTAACACCCATTTTATGGGTGTTAGAGCGTCTGTGTAAAAAGGGCCTAATTAAGCTAGTTAGAAAATTATTCTCAAGACTCTCCTCGTACACCTCAGCTAACTTTATCTTACTGAAGACATTTTCCATGTGTAGATTTTGTTTTCTGCCTAGGCAAACAGAAAACTGCTCCATAGGTCAAATTCTACTGGATATATTTAATTAGTGTAAAAGGAGGAGCGGGAGGGGCCGTCTTTCCAAGTCCTGTAGGAACAGACATCAGTACCAATATTATTCCCAAACACTCGTTGAAAGCCAGGGGGGATTCCACGAAGCTCTTGCTCTCTCTCATTAGTGCCAGCAAGTTGAATTAAAGCATCGTAGTCTATTGGGACAGTTCATTTAGAAAGCCATTTATGTTTAAATTTGCGGTAAACTGATGTGAGGCGAATGGGCTCCGTTTGGGGCACCGCACGTCGACAAGGAAATAGACAAACTGAAGAAGCTCAGAGGAGAGAAAGAAGCTGGAAGATGACCCATATGAAAGAACTGGGTGTTAGGTGCATGCAGCAGGCACCATCATTTGGGTTTGTTTTTGTTTACAAAACCGTCTTTGTTGCGGGGAGGGAATTCATAAAGGAAAATGTTCATTTTATCTTTTTTCATTTTAGTTTTTCATTTATTTTTCTTAAAAATTATATTAATTTTTTTTTAAATAGAAATCTCAGCGCCTGTGCAAAATGGTCACTGGACCATTGCTCACATGTGCAGCCCTTTCCCAAAATGGCACCAGCAGCATCGGAAACATTTTGGAAAAGGGCAGCTTGTCTGGGCATGGGGGACCAGCTAGCACAATTTTGGGAAAGGGCTTACATGCGCAGAACAGCTCCAACGGCCAACTCAATCCAGTCTGGTAACATTGGGTACTAACCGGTATCCAATTTGTGCCCAATCAGCTACTCAATCCTGATTTGTGATTTTTCATCCTGATTGTCTGTCTTCTGGAAACAATTTTCTGAAAATTGATTTAAAGATTTTCCTACTTTCCATCCTGATTCCATTCCAATACCTGATTGATAAAATGGTAAATTAGTAATATGCTAATTGTAATGCCAGGTATTTTCAGGTAATCAGGTACTTGAGTCAGTACTTGGTTACCGACTGTGCAACTCATAGTCTACCTGAAAACGTGGGTATTTCCCAGGTGTAGCCAATCTGCTATACATTTCAGCTCTTGTTACTTCAGGTGAATAAGAACTTTGGGTGTTAATTTCTAGCAATGATACCATGGGAAAGGGAAAAGAAATATGTGATTTATCAGAAATAGCCAACAGAGTTGTTGTAATAATAATAATAATAATAATAATAATAATAATAATAATAATAATAATAATTAATAATAGATTTATTGTTTGGCCAAAGCTGTAACAAATACAGTTCACAATACAAACAATAATAAACATGGCACAATATTGACATAACTATACAATAAGTAAGATTGGCACTATTAAAATTGCTTGCCCCTTCCCGGGGCTTATTGAGGCTGAACTTGACCCCTGTGGATTGCAGACTATCAGGCTGATTTAATTGCTCAAGGTATTATCATCAATCATATGTATCCAAAGGTACCTGGTAACTCCAGTAATTCGGGTACATAAGGCGAAATGTTTGTCCCAACTTTTTTTGGAGTCCAGTTCTGGGCAGCTGGGAGACTCCATAATTTAGAACATTTGCTGACCAAATTTCTCAGGTCTATTTTGGCCATACCTAACAATCCCCTGAGTTGTGCCGTGAGGCCTGGAATGTGGGATGTCACCTTTAGAGGCCCAGATTTGGACACTAACCTTGGGATACTGGTTAAAACTCCATTTCAGCCTGACTGCCCCCCTTTCCATTCTGGTTCTGTCAGATTGCTTTTCTAATCCCTGTCTGGGTATGGTGATTAGGAAACTACACATGATTGGCCTCTCCCACTCCATGCTGTTCCCTTTAGGATATGTTGGTGCTAAAAGACTGGTCAAGCAGAAGGTTGCAGACATGCCTCACCAAGAGGATATTGCCACAGTAAAAGGCGAAAAAACACCGAGTGGATTGCTGGGCTTATACAATCATTCCCCGAGTGCTGTGCCCTACTTAGAATCAGTGGCGGCCCTCACCTGAGGGTGCCTGGAGAAGGGCCCTGCCCCCTCTCTCCCCCATCCCCCTGGGTGCTCAGCCGGGACACCAGACAGAGTGGTCACTGACTAAGTGTGCGCTCTGTTTCTGCCGGCTGAAATTGACATCAGAGCGCCGCGCTCCAATGTCAATTTCAGCTGGCAGACAGAAAGCTCAGTCAGTGAGCGCTCTGTCTGGAGTCCCAGAAGGGACAAACTTGGACTGAATGTGCACCGGGAGGCTGAGCGTTCAGTCCAAGTGTGCTGCTGGGAAATGAAATTTCCCGCTCGTGGCAGCTTTGCATTGAGCCCTATGGGCTCAATGCAAAGTCTCACATGGGTGTTCAGTGGAGGTGCTTGGCGGCGAGATGTGCTGCGGCACGCATCCTTGAAATGACTCAGTTGAGCATGCGCGCCGCAGCACATCTCGCCGCCAAATGCCTCCACTGAACGCTGAACTGCTTGGTGCCTGCCCTGCCCTGCCCTTCCCTTCTCGGTGAGTAAACGCGGTGGGGGGAATGAGGGAGAGAGACTGGGGGCCTGGGATGGAAGGAGGGAGGGTGTGGGAGACTGGGGAATGGGGGGGTTTGGGGGGAGGGTGTTGTGGGGACAGACAGACTGGGGGGATTTTGGGGGGAGGGTGTTTCTCTGTGTTTGCATGATGACAAAATGGCGTAAGTATCAATGAATGCATTACTGCTTTCCTTCTCCCCTCCCAGTATGAGTAGAGAGGCCATTTTGTAAATTTGTGTTCCACTAGTTGTGGCTACTCTTTTTTTTTAATGGTCCCTTTGCTGTTTCACTGCTGCTTTCTGCTGCTGCTGGAAAGTAGTTTGTGTGGACAGGCATTTGGCTGCCAGGGATAAGGTGTGGCTGCTGTGGATGATGCTGTTGGACTTGGGGCCTGCTTTGGTGGGAATGTATCCCCGAAAAGGGGCCAAAATGTCTTTTAAAAAGGGGCTTGTGTGCTTGAACGGGAAGTTTGTTGATGAAGCTACTAGGGATGCTGGTCTGGATGTGTCTGATTTGGAGGCAATGCATTCCTGAAACTGGCCAATTTTTTTTTAAAGGCCTGCATGCTTGCACAGGTGTTTGGCTGCCTGGGAAGCCTTTGGGGGCTTGTAGGAATGGTTTGTTTTGTTTATATGTGGTTTTCTGGGTTTTATATGGGTTTTGTTCACTTGATGATGTGGAGTGTTAAATACTAATTCCCCCACCCCCCTCCAAACACACACACAGCAGAGGGTGAGGGAAAATTAGTAGTTAATGCCCCGTGATTCAATTGAGGTTTTGAAATCATGAGATGTAACGGTTAGTCTGGTGAACTTATGGGTGCTCAAAATGCTGGAAATGTGATGTTTATAAAAAAAAATTGAGGTTTTGAAATCGTGAGATGTAACTTAGTCTGGTGATCTGCCTGCTTTTAAACTTGGCAGAGGAGGTGAATATAACCTGCCTAACTGAAATTGCTGGATTAAGTAATGTAATGTCTATCCAATGTTAACCCTGGGAACTAGGGGTGGGAAACCGGTAGAATCCGGTATCCGATAATGCCGGTATCGGGCGTACCGGCATTATTGGATTCGGCCCGGTAATCCGGACCCGGTACCGGATTTTGGGGTACCGGTTTTTTTACATTGCAGCCATTTAAAAATGGCTGCAATGTAAAAAAAATTAAAGCCCCAGCTAAAAAGTTTTTTTTTAAAAAA